>JAMBLF010000994.1:0-161424 GCA_030578115.1 Leucoptera coffeella
AAAAACAATAAATACAGAGACGTAAATTAATGACGGATACAAACTTATTTTTGTGTTATTTTACGCAATTCCTTGTATTTTGTTGTTTTATAAGCTTTGAGTGAGATATTTAATAAGAGTTTAAAAAGATATTTTTATGCGTCTCCTTTTTTATAGTAATATTAACAATTATGATTCTCGGTACTCACTTTTGACAGTTTCTATTACTGTAATTACATAAATATATATTAAATAACTCTTGTTTTACTTCTAAAGAATTCATATATACATACATATATATGTTTGTTTGATTCTCAGGATATTATAAAAGGTAGTATGCAATAAGACATATTCCCAGATTACTGCAGTTTTATTCTCAACATAGCTTTGTAATAAAGGCTAATTATGACAGTTCTGTGAAGAGTTGCTCGCGTGCAATTAAGATTAACTCGTGTAGAATGTCCCTAAGAGCGTTGTTTTTAAGGCATACTTACATCCATATATAAAACTATTAGGTAAATTCCAAGTCCACCAAGAAATTGTAAGCGTAGTCTTAAATCCAACCACTGAAACCGTCAGATTCAATCACTAAACATGTCACTGAGGTATTGAAATAACATTTGAATAACCAAACCTTGCAACTAAATCACGAGTTATATTATACTCAAGTATGGAAATGTAAACAATATTGTGTGTTTATCACGAGTGTACTTAACAGGCGTGGTATCAAGAGAACACCTGAGACTAAACTGAATCCTTCCTTACTGAGGCGTTGGCGCCGTGAAAACCTTTTTGCATGTAAATTGCCACTGTTCCTTTTTTAAAAATAACAATTGTCAATGACATGCTTTTTTGTTTTTGTGACGTAATGTGGCAGTCTTTGTTTGGGTTCGGCTCGTACGTTAACTTTGGCACTTTGAAGTACAAACAAAGATAAAAATAAACTTTGCGGTTTTTTCAACTCTTTTATTTTGATATACAATCGTTCAAATAATGTCACCTAAACTCAGCGTTAGAAAGTTCTGTTTGCATTCATATTAGGATGTGGCCATGAGTCTATGCATATGTCTTACTTCATAACGAGAATTTATGTTTATAGACATGTTTCATCACATAGAAATAGGCCCTGCTATTATAATTTAGTGCAGGGGAAACACGAACCTCTTAAATTAACTAAACCTACTATAGCTAAAGTACTAAAGTTATATCTTAAAATTAAAAATGCCTAAACGGGACTAGTAGGCCTATTGTGCAATTTGCCTGTCTCTGTACATGTGTTAATGTAGTGTATGCAATAAAAAATAAATGAAATTACAAAAGTGCTATATTTCTATTGACAAACATATCTAGCGGTCAGAGACCTAAACAGTACTGGTAACTCATGGCTCTGTATACCTCGAAAAGGGTCGTGTCGCTTATGTTTTAACCTGCTGACATATTCTCTTGACCCCGATTCTACCCAATTAAATTGCGTCTTTATGCGTAACGAAAGTGTCAAAACTTTTCTTTAAAAAATGTTTAAAGTTCTGTCGTTTGCTCGTTATAAATACGTCGTTGAATGTTCCGATAATTGCTATAAAGTTGATTGATTACGTGCGATTAAAACCTAAATTGATATTCCTTGGAAACTACTCAACCTATGAGCAACGTTGAGATTGGATTCTCACGTTTATATAGCTAACAATGGTGATTTGATTGTGTTATTAGCGCTAATACTGAAACTGATGTAGGTATAGGTTTAGAATAGCTTACCTACCTAGGTTTTTTATAATATTAATATTTATAATATAATATTAATATTATTATGGTTTGAACAAAAAAATATTTCTTAAAACCGTAGATGAAACTTTTGTTATTAGCCTAAGTCACATTTTCAAATACTTGGAGGCGTAAGTGCCTGCTTGGTTATAGTCAAAGTTACCTTACATCCCATAGTCAAGCCCTTGTCACTAAATACTCGTATGTGATAGTAAAAAAATGTGTTTTGTGTGTTCTGATGAAAATAGGCTTATCAATTACAGCGAAGCTAAAGCATTAATGCTACAATGGCAATTGCTAACACCGAGTCTTACCAAGTCGTTATGATCCCTAATTGTTACAAATACTAGCTACTACTACAGTTGCATATGTACCAACGGTGCATTTAACTATTATAATTAAGCAATACATTCAAATTCCGCGTTAAACAAAATTCTTCCGGTACCCGATAACCTTGTCCTCAGTTGGAGCCGAATTAACAAAATCGATTGCCATGAAAATGTATTGAACATACTAAACACGTTCTCCAATACTTGGTGTCTGGTAAAAGGTACCTTTTAGTCACGTATAAGAGTTTAAAAGGGGTATACTGCCTTTAGGAAGAAGGGTTGTTGCGGTCTATACGATTTGTTTTAAATAGGGTATCTATGCAACTTATTATTTTGCTTACTTAGGTATTCACTCAAACTCTAGTTTAGTAAATTGACCATAAATACTATTGGTATTTAAGGTCAGTTTTATTTAAGAATGTTTTCCATGATTTAATCAATTAAATAGTGGTCGTAAATAAGTTATTTAATATTGTCCTTTCACAATAATCTATTTTATTGCTGGTACTAGTTTGCTGGCTACTAAATAATTAATTAAAAGTAATACCGATTCTTAAATTTATTCATTGTTTACGTAACCCCAAATTATGTACAAAACTTGAACATTATTTAAATGCTAAGGGTTTGTAAGTATTTCCTTTTATTTTATAAATAGAAAAATGAATTCCAGTGTTTTAAGGAAATTTGTCATGGCCACATGTATTCTACATGTATCTTTATTCATCACATTAGGCTTTGAGCTAGTAAACAGGTAAACGTTAGTACCTAGGCGTAATTAGACGATGATACATTATTTCCTGGACAATGATCAAACTTGGTACTTGTATTATTTTCTCCAAGGTCACGCCATACGTGTGTAGTTATGTCATGGCATCACCATTGTTATGTGATATGTGAGGACTAATGTACTTCGGAAGCATGGTTTGAAATGACATTGCGATTATATTGTACTCCATCTGTAGGGCATGCTTCGGTGGTTAGAAATTCTATTCACATGGATTACTATCGTAAAAACATGAAATATATATAACGTGAAGTAGAAATGTAGTTACGTATAGGTTGTCTAAGGAAGGTGTAATAAAATGTTAGTAAATGAGAAATATAAAAGCGAAGATACTACTGTAATTTTTTATTTATCCAAATATACGCACACAGTTTGGCTCAATAGCATAGCCAGATGGGTTATTATTAGCGAAATATGGATTCTGGATCAAATTTTATAATTTACTGTTATTCAAATCGTATAGCATGTAAGTGAACCGTAAAAATTTTGCGCTTGAGGATAACAAACATACTTTGGTTAAAACCCATACGTGTATGAGTTGAGTATAAAAACATTTCGATGGCGTATCTTCTAAAGGTTAAACAATGTTCAAACTACTTACAATACGAGGAACATTTTCCTTAATCCTTGAAGTTTGACTTAGCATGGAAAATGCGTTAAAACCATACCAATTAAATACCTCGCGTTTAATGTTTCATTGTCAAGTGTTGATTTTATGTTTATTCCTCTTAAACTGCCTATATTTGCTAGTTCAAATTACTTACGAATTCCTAACAGCTGATTCAAGTACGATTGAATATTAATTGTTTATTGGCAATTAAATTTATGTGTTTATTTGCTTGAATGCGCAGGTTTTCTATGCCTTTCGAGGTAGATAGAACCTAGAACTTAATACCTAATAGACTACATTTTTTACGTAATGGTTTTAATAAAGAAAATTGGTGACAGGTTGTTAGTTCACCGCAAAATAGATTCCGTACTCTCGTAGTCGCCTCCTACTATATCGTTCGTTGTTTTTCCAGTTACTAATACAAACATACACATCACAGCCATCTACCTACAGAGGTGGCCAGAGATTTTGAGTACTTACCCATTTCTCTAGATCCTTCATTACAAACCACTTTCGCTTCATTGACATCCATACATACACCCGCCACATCTACTCTCGGCGACTATAGATACTTCTAACGTCTTCCTTTAACTATTGCAAGCAGGAAATGGTTTTAACTATTAGTTTCTTGTTAAGTATAAGACTAGACGTAGTCTGTAGGTTCTATATAGGACGTTGAACTTGAATTGAGAAACCGGTACACTGGCGGAAGGTCGGCCAACCGTGCCCAAATTCACGAAATGACAGGCGGATTTCAATTATGATTCGGTCATTCAAAATTGCTGTAGAATATATGGTACAAAAACGTAAATAATAGGATACAATCCTAGAACAATATATGCAATTGTACGTAAAGGGTATAAATGTAATTAGCTATATAAAAGGAGCTGCATTAACTGACTACTAATTTTTGGAACGCTTTTATCTATAAGGGGCCTTAGTCCACCAATGCGTTTTAGCAGAACGCAGTTTAATATCAGATCTACGTCGACTTAAGTATCAAATTTTACTTTAAAAATGGCGAAATTTGACACTTTTCTAATCTACTGCCAACTTTACACTATTACTGATCTGATTTCGAACTGTTATATTGCAAAAACCATTTGTGTCATGTATATTCTTATAATGTCAACTATCGTTATAAGAGGGCATTGATTTAGATCCTCAAGTTTGGTCACTTAGTATAGATAATATATATCGGAATAGTTATGGCATTGACGTGGAAGAGTCACAGGTTGTTAATCATCGTTTCCTAGGACATGCCAGTAAGATACGCAGCTAGTTAGCAACATATTTACGTCCCAGACGAACATGAAACTAATAGTTTTGTAACTATGAATATATTTTGTAAAAATTGTGTTTTTTCTACTTAAATTAACACCGGTGTACCAGTTTACGATTAGGTATCAACTTTCGGTTGTAACACGTGACTGTGTTACGACGATCGGCCGATTTAAATATTTTTGTATTAGTTAATTGTTACGAGTTTGTGAAAGGCTTTAAAATATACGTACCGATGCATTTATGTTGAAATTTGATTGGGTTAATGAGTTATGCTAACGTAAAACAACACATAACACCTCAGAACTATTATCACTAGCAGGACAGTGCTGGCCATTGCTTGCCAAAATTGCTAAAGTAAAGAAAGGCTCTGATACAATTACTGCTTTCATGGAATGTTATAAAATAGGACTTGCGGTCAATGGAGATTATTAGGCAATAGGCTAACTTAGCAAATTCCGTGTATCATCTTACATACATACATTCATTCATGTATATATCTTAGCGTTAGAAAGAAATGCGTAATGTATATATCTTACCTCGAAAGCAACGCGTAATATTACTAAAGAAGAATATGTTTGTCTTTATAAAATACTCTATTATTATATATATATTGTATAGACCTTTAAACATCTGTTTCCGTTATCCCCAGAACGGCGAATGGCAGTCGTCAACGCGGAGTCCGAACAGCGGAGGCACGGCGCGCAGGAAACAGAGCTTCCCGGCCAGGGCGCATCCGGCGCAGGATCCTGCCCATTCCCAGCAGAACGTGTGGGCGCCTCTCGCTGAGAATGTGAGTAATAATAATAATAATATTGTAGGACGTTATTACACCAATTGAACTAGCCCCTTGGTAAGTACATTTAAGACTTGTGTTAAGGGTACTAGTCGACGTATATTTAAGAAATATATACATATTATACATATATAAATACATATATAGCATATATGTATAATCAACGACCAGACTGGAAAGCAGTAGAAAAGCGTAGTTCTTAACTCTGCCTCCACCGGGAATCGAACCCGGTTAAACCCTCACGATCAGCGTTCCGGCGGCTAACCGATCGGGCCACGGAGGTCGTCAAAGTGTGAAGAGTGTATTATAGTATACAGCTAATGAGGTGTAAAGGATTCGGAACAGAAAGCACAGAGTTTAATATTCGGAGGATTTACCGATGGTTTTCCAAAGAATGTTACGTACATTTTAACAAAACTGTTTCATATTGTAATCACGACTATTGTAAAGAAAAGGCCTCTCGCTGAGAATGTGAGTGTACAATAGTATACAGCTAATGAGGTGTAAAGGATTCGGAACAGAAAGTAAAGAGTTTAATATTCGGAGGATTTACCGATGGTTTACCAAAGAATGTTACGTATATTTTAACAAAACAGTTTCATATTGTAATCACGACTATTGTAAAGAAAAGGCCTCTCGCTGAGAATGTGAGTGTATTGTAGTATACAGCTAATGAGGTGTAAAGGATTCGGAACAGAAAGCATAGAGTTTAATATTCGGAAGATTTACCGATGGTTTTTCAAAGAATTTTACGTATATTTTAACAAAACAGTTTCATAGTGTAATCACGATTATTGTGTAAGTTTCGTGAGTGAATTTATATCTTCGGAATATTCCATATTGATGCAATCACTACTCTGAATGTACGTAATGTATGCGAAAATTGACCAAGTAAATAATCTCTAATATATTGAACGTCGTTAATATCCTTTTTTTATACCAACTATATAATATACTAGCGATCCGGTCCGGCTTCACACGGGTATAAAATATATAGCCTACTCCACTATTTAATGGATGTTATTATACATATAAACCTTCCTCTTGAATCACTCTATCTATTAAAAACCGCATCAAAATCCGTTGCGTAATTTCAAACATTTAAGCATACAAAGGGACATAGGGACAAAGAAAGCAACTTTGTTTTATACTATGTAGAGATATAACCTTTTCCTTCCAGGTGGAACCTCAAGACAACAGCCTCTCATCCAGGAACAACAGTGCATCCGGGAACCGCGTAGAGCTTTCCTGCAGCAATTGTGGCACCCACACCACTACGATATGGCGGAGGGACGCTAGAGGCGAGATGGTCTGCAATGCCTGTGGCCTGTACTACAAGTTGCACGGTGTTCCGCGGCCCACGGCGATGCGTCGGGACACGATACACACGCGACGCCGACGCCCGCGACATGATGCTAAGCATTCGAGGAGTAGTGAGTGGATTTTTTTTTTATTTTTGGCTCAATAACTGAATTACATTCACACCTCTATGTATGTATTAAAACGATATCATTACAAAGACTCTCGCCTCATTGAAATGTATTTATTACCTTCTCATGCATGTTCTTTTGTTAATCACGTTAGTCTTCAATATGATCTATATAATAGTTTTTTTGTATCATCCTCTTCCGACACTAATTTGGACCTTAGCCTTATAATCATACGTAATACAACTGTGTTTTTATAAATATTTGCTTCTCCAAATGTCTCTCAAACAGACATACTATAAGTACCTATAACGAGATATATTACCCACAATCACTGTATGTTAACTACATACATTCACACCTAACCCTTAAACTGACCCTGCTACCCCCTTATTTCCAGAACGTCGCAGCACGAACCCAAGCACGACACCGCCGTGCACAGACAGTCCTGGCGTGGAGACTCAGAGCGGGGAAGAAGTGGTCCTGGCGGCACTTCGTAGGCAGCTCCAACCACATCTGCTGGCTGCACTGCACGCGCAGAATACGAGGCCCTTAACCACGCATCATACGCATGTGAGTAGGAATGAGTGAATGAGTGGCATTATAGTGTATTCGCGTTAAGAAAATAGTGACGTCATCATTACCCAAACGATTTGACCAATGAGACGTGACAACGAATGTCTGCGATTGGTCAATGTGACTTGTTTTCTCATTTACTCGCGTCTCATTGGCCAGTTTAACGTCTGAATATTATGACGTCACTATTTCATTAACGCGAATACACTATAGTGTCAAGTAGGATGGAATGAAATATGAATATGTGAGTAAAATAAATTAAACTTAAATTAAATGTTGGAATGTAAGATATTTCCCTGGTCAACTTAAGTATGTAAGGATGGAATATAATGTAAATGTATTATAAATATTATCCCTTATTTAATCTTCTTTTACAACATAGAGCAGTGATAGTCAAATTAGCAAATATACTTAACATTTAACCTAACATGAATTATGTAGCATTCATTTGTATTTTAGAAGTTACCGACTTCAATTACATATATTTTACGTACTTAAATGATAAAGGTCTACCCTTTTGACATTAGTAACTAAATATTAAAAGGTATTAAATAATATATTGAAAAAAGGTGACGTTAGGAGTACCTATAACCGCCGAGAGTGTATGAGAGGATGTATGAATATCAATGAAGCGATAGTGTTCTATCAGGATCGGGAAAAATGGGGATCCGTGATATCTGCCTACCCCTCTACAGGGAATCAGGCGTGATGTGTATGTATGTATTAAATAATACCGTCCTTAAACTAACCATTTTTGTACAGGTGAGTCGATCTTCCCAAGAGTATGACGAGGCTCCCCTTAACCTTGTAGCCAATCATGTGGCGGCAGAGGAAACGCACTGAAGACCTACATTCATACATGTATAAGCCATACCAGATGGTTATACACAAGCCATACAGGCGCTATGGGCATTCAACGGCATTCTAAGATGGAAGGTTACGTACATACGGTTGTTGCTATTGTAGAGAGATTGAAATTGATTGAGAAAACCGGGCTTAGGGTTGATTACTTTCATATAAAGTGTTATCGTTGGCAGCCGATGTTGGATACAGTTTTGCGGGACAAATACCTGTTGAAATTATCGTTTGTCTTCAGTAATAGATGATTTTACATACGTGTACGAAGATAATTACATTAAAAAATAAAGTATTACATTTGCTATTTAATGTGCGGGTATTATACTTTGGAGGGACAAAGATGCAAATCGTTGATTATTAGTCAGTTATTCAAGAAGTGCTGGTTAATGTAATTACAAGCTGATGTTGCAATCAATAACGTCTTTTACAATATTACATAATGTAAATTCGTTCATTAAAAAGCTAATAACCATGTTTACGAGTCGTAATAAAGTTAGAAAATTCGTTTAATCTAAATTTCAGATGTGTTTGTAATTACACAGCCATTATTTAAAGCTCATTGCGTATCGATCAAATACAATACAAGATGTTTTCTATTACAATAGCAATAACGGTGTGTTTGTGAATCTCTGTCCAATCTACTTAAAGCTAAGAGGCCAGTTTTATTAATAAGAAAGTATACTCACTCCATGACAGCCGTCTAGCAGGGCATTCGTATTACCTAATAGGTATAGTGTTAGGATTGAAGCAAGTGAAAACTTGATGAGCAATTGAAATTTGTGATGTTTAAAATTTGAGATTAATGCAACTATTTATGTATACTTCGATTGATCGGGCATGATTCTTAGATGTAATAAAAAATAAAAATAGCAATAAATGACGACAAAATCTAAAAGCAATAACAAATAACTCAATATTTTGGTCGTAGATTCTTCTTATATAAAAAATAATACTGAAATTATTGCATATTTGAAATTTACTATAAATGTACATTTAGATATTTCAGGCCCAGTAATTTATTTGAATCTCTAGTGTTGTATGATAAATACTTAATTGTCAATTTTCATCTATATGTCAATTTGTAGCATCATGTCTTTTTGGAAACCAGCGATATTATATTTATCACAAGTATGCTCTAAAGTATTGAATGAGCAATAAATAACATATACAATTTAAAATTCAATTATAAAGTCAATTTCTAATGTCATTTATTGTTGAATTGAATTCATTGAATTGATTAGTACGATACACCTTGCCTTGTAATGCTCTCTGAATTTAATAATTATTAATTTTATACCGTTACCTTAATTGAGAAATTCGTTTAGCATGTAGATATTACGTTAAGTTAGTTTTTATTTGTATATTTTTAAATTAGTGATAGTTCTAACTTATTCCCTTGTCGGTCAGTATTTAAAATTAAGTATTTTTTGTATGTCAGAATAGCTACTTAAAGAAATGATGAGCAATATTTGAGATTGATACAGTGTAAATTATTTGGTGTAAGTGCTTCTTTAGAGTATGTAATTTCGGTATGCACTGATGTATATGTACTATGGATTAATGGCATTTCTAATACACCCACATGTGAAATAAAAAAAAAACATTCGAACAAATAATAGCATTACCATAACAAAATACGAAATAAAGTAAATATTAAATTAATTAACTGATATAGTTAGTACCATAACTAACATAAAGGGAACTACTTTAATTGCATCGATTGGTCGTTAGTACTTTTGTTATTGATTCTGAAGTATATAATTATTGTCTATAACCATTGACATAGAAGAAATGACAAATAGAAAACAGTTTTTCCTTTTAATAGATGGGTGTATTGGTTCGTTGCAGTTCATCTAAAGTTGCCTTTAATATTAAGCCTTTATTTTGATGTACGATAGATTTAGCGCTTTATCGCTGACTTGATTTCTACGCGTTACTGCATTTCGAGAAACGTCATTCATTTCGTAGACTTGCAACCAAATCGCTGTGGCATTATTTAAAAGGTCAGTTTTTACACAATTCAATTTATTTAAAGCATTTATAATGTTTGTCCCTTTCCCCGTTTTGCTTCCATCCATTGTGTTATGTATTATTATCACCGTCCTTCCTTACTATTAAGTTGTTAGCCTTAGTGTTTTTAACTCCGCAGGCCAGTAATACAACAAGTAATCTTTGTGATAGCAAAACCATAGACAAATATCAATATTTATTTCATTCAAACAGTTCGGAACGTTGATGACTCATTCGGTCACTGAGTGAAGGAATTGAACGGGCATTGAGAAGGCAAATCGTTCCGTATAGCTTTAAACTTGAGATTAACCCCTTTGTAATCAAGGAGCAAATGATACATTATATATTCTAGCTAAGTAAAGTAGCTACATACCGATAGACTAAGTTTTCTCTCAAAATTCAGCTCTCTGACTTTAAATCGTGATATTATTTGACCAGATCTATTTATAATTTGAATAAGTGTATCACTGATGGAAATGTAATTATTTGTAAAAAGTTTACATATTATTATTTGACGCTCTCTTGTCTTTAGTTTTTTTTCGTCCTGGCAGTTGGAATACAGTATTATTTTACATTTTAACATGTACATTTTACGTTAGGTATTATTTTAGTTTAGAACCTAGGCTAGCCTGTGGTCGAATTTATGAGCTGAGATTATAGTATGGTTTGATATCGCGATGTCTCGGTTTCTTTTCGAGATACCATCTATGAATGTTTAAAACCGCGAATTGTGTTTTTTATCCGCCAGTCCCATGTTTAAGTTAGATTTTTAGTATGTGATAATAACAATACTTAAGTCAGGAGCAATTATTAATATTATGTTGATCTTCCAATATGATTTACGTACGTATTGTAGTTTGTATAAGCTTTAATTTTAACATTATTTAAGGTTTTGTGAACAATGATTGGATACCTTGTTTAAGTTAAGTTACTAACATTTTGGTTGTGTTTGTGTGCTTTTGTTCTAACCCTATCATATGTGATTTATTTATTTCTCATTTACTAAAGCTGTAAAGAGCGTATCACCGATTCGTTATCCGAAATTCATATTTGCTGCAATGTTTTGTTGAAGAATGTTTCGCTTTTATATTATTCCGTTTTCGCTCTGCTACGAGCAATTATATATTTATATTTAAGACTGATATTACCGGAGCGATATTTCTAAGGCTAAGATGCTTTTTCATATAATAATATACATTTTTCTCATTACATGTTTGACATTAAAACTTACTTTATTACAAAAGTGAAGTGTAACCATGACAACGTTATAAACAAGAATCTCATTTACAATATTGTATGACTAGTTACCAGCAAATAAATTCGTATGTTAAAATTCATAGTTTAAGAAGCTCATAACCACTCTTAAATTCTTAAATTAAAAATATGGTATTACTCTTGTACAGCAGTGGTAATTCAAAAACATTTGCATCGGGTGTGTTTGATAAGAAAAAATAAATGTAAATTGTGATATTTTCATGTGAAAATGTGAATAATCGAAAAAGCAATAAGTAATGTGATAAAATGTAATAATAGCTTCACTTGTTACTATTCTTCGTATTTCGAAACGATTGTATTGTATTTATGGTAATGTTTGAGCAATTTTCTCTTTGGGTCAATTAAGCAATTCAATTTATATACATACTTATTGTACGGTTAGGAGGTCAATATTAAAATGGCGTAATTTATAAAAGTTAGAAATAAAAGCACAGATTTTAAGTGAAACACTGAAGCATCGAATACATAAAATAAAATTATTATTCACATAAAACATGTATAATGAATCTATTGATAGATTACAAATATATATTTAAGGGATAAAAAATAAGTAATGTATTTATTTTACCTACTATTGAGTAGAATATTTTGTGTTCTATTTATAATATTATATACACACGTAATGTTTACGCTAAATATAGTATTACAGATTGGTAATCTCATAATGTTGAGGAAGTATTATTTTACACTTGGCTATAGTATTCTATCAATTAAAATTTAATGTTATGAATCTATAAATTAAGTATTTATTAAAAGTATTTCTTTCGTATTATTCCTAGACTATTGCATTATTAAATGTCTATTTCAAGAGCTCTCTATTAGTGCGGTTGTGAATCGGCATATTGTTGTTTATGTCTTCGTAGCATTTGCTCACAAACGTATTCACGAACAAACTATGACAGGAATCTTAGATATAAGCGCGTGAATTTATCCGCCTCTAATCAATGATATTCAAAATATGTTTCACTTTGCACATTCTAAGACGTTAATGCGTTTTAGCATAATCGTACTTTAATATCACTTTAGTTATTGTATGAAGTTGGATATTATCAAATGTCGCCTTTAAAATGGTTTTATTTGTGACTTATACCGCGAACAACTTTACTCTGTTACTGAAATGATATTGAACTTTTATATTGCAAAATACCATTAGTGAATTTGGGCCTAGATCTCAAATTGTCAACATGATAGTTTGGGCTATCAATCTATTGTCTCATAAATAATACTTAACAATATAAAAAAATAATAAGAATATTCTGTTTATATAGATTTTTTAATCATTGATAACTTCAGTTCTTACGTATTTTATGTTAACGATCAGGATAAAAGCTGTTTTAAGTTCAATTAATGGTTTACAATATCAATTTAATTTATCGGATAATATCATGCGCTAAATTGTAAGTTTTCTCTCAACTAGTTGCCATATAATATGATGTAAATTATTCGCTACTCTCATACATACGTTGTAGAAGCATTGTTGAACTTCATTTTATTTTGATTTCAGCGTTCACTAAGATAGGCGCATGAATAATGTCGGAATACTCATTTATTGTTTGGTAGAATGGAGATCGTTTAATAATGTTGTGTAAATGATTATGATGAAACTAAAAAGTGACTTACGCAGGGATGGATACTTAAATTATTAAATTTTAACTGATAATTATATCGGCTATGTAGTATGTAGAATATTTTTTTACAAATAAATAATAGCTATGAAGTTTGTTGTTTTTTATTGCACCCTTTTTAATTATATGACAACAGAGGAACATTTAAGAAATTTATCCACATCATGGTGGCGATCGACAGTTTCTGCCTATCCTATTGGGGATAAGAGGCGTGAGGCGTCTTGGCATGCCATGCATATACTAAATCTTGTCATAAGTAAATCATATACATTATATTGACTATAATTATGAAGGTATAAAACATAAATGTGTGGTAAACTATTTTGGAATGCAGGTAGATATAAATTTATCTTGGGCCTATGACTTTTAGCATGTCCTACACATTAGTACCCGGTTGTTGTTGTAGGAAACTCGTGTACCCTTACATTAACATTAAAGAACTGAAGAGAGCTACTTATCATCAAAATGAGTTCGCTAGCTGAACTCACTTACAAAGATGTTCAGTAAGTATTGGTTAATTTTAGTTTTTACTTATATAGGAACTGGATATCTATAGATTATAAGAATAAAACTCTTGTTGCGCTATTTAGTCGTATCTCCGAGGTTCTATCCATCGCGGGAGAAACCTTGGAGCGAGAGTATATTATTGTAAACATACTTTTATTAGTATTTTATTATCCGTGCTATTATTATGTATTATTGTAAACATACTCGTACGTGTATGTGTAACATTCTAAACATACATGCATATCACGTTGGATGCAGACTATCTGATGAAAAGTGTGGAATGTTGTCATAAATATTTTTTCAAACACAAAACAAACACATTCACGACCATTAACTCTTGCGGGGTAGTCAGAGGTTCAGGTTTCCATCTCCGCAATTGCGAATTCTATGGACACCTCGAACCCACGTGTTAACCAGATAGTCAGTACTCAATGTGATAGGTGGTCAGCCATGTCGCCATTTACAAGCACTAACTATTACCTGTAACTTAACTTTTTATGCTGAAATCATAACTTTACTCCATTTACTACTACTTTTACTTATATTTACTATATTTTGATGAAAAGCATATATACAAGTGAATCTCTCGAGTAATGTTAGTTACTAAAGATTTAGTAACTAATATTATATTATTAAATCTTTCTAAAACATATTCCAAACATTTTTTTTCTACAGATTTGCTCATCTCATTTTTTAGAGACTTTTTGGAGTGCACTGAATACCAGTTCAATGTATTACAAAAGTTTTTGGTAGACAATGAAATCACATATGACGATATAACGCTTGATCCGTTTCCTACACCTTGGGAAGACCTCAAGGCCGAACTAGAACTTGAAGATAAAGAAGACTGTTCCTCTAAATCTATAAAGCAATGGAAGGATGTGAGTATAAGAAATATAAATAACTTGACACTCCACATAAACATTTGATCTATTCAAAATATATACTTATACCACCTTATTTATACATTCAACACAAAACAGCACGATTTACCCCAAATCTATATGTACCTATAGTCTTCCTAATGATATTTAAACAATAATTACATTCAAAATTGTTTTGATGAGGGAAAACATTGAATGCCGCGACATGGTTCTGAAGCCCATCACAAAGACTTAGTTGATGGTGGACTCTCAACCTCAGACTATGCCGAAAGAGTTGTAGGTCGTGAATGCATGTGTGTACGAATTAAGTTATTTCCAGTTATCAATCTTTCTGTTGGGCGCCAATGAGCCGGAGTCTATCCTGCGCTCCATATTGTCTCGTCCCAAAGCTGCCGCCTCCACTCCCGGCCAAGCGTCATCTATGGAGTGTGACGTAAGTACAAATGTCAGCGCTTTCTTTTGTAAGGAATATTAAAAAATAGTAAAGGAGGGGCTGTAACAATGTGATTTTCGTTTATGTACATAATTTATAACGTCGTGAGGAAACTTACGTATTCCTCGGGATGGGTAATAGCTAGTTCCATAGAATAAACTTGTGACTCAGCCATCACTATCTCGAAACTAAAGATAAAAGTGACTCATAAGATATTATGAATCCTTGGTTAAGCAAGTAAAATATCAACGGCGTTTTGATAGTTAGGTTAGGTTACAATATATATGATTGACAGGATAAATAATAAACGGAGATAAATGGGAAATCCCTGATCTATGCCTATGCAGATTTCATTGGTAGCCTATCTCTTGATTAATTCTTAGCTACCTAATATGAGATCTTGGAAAAGAAGGTAGCCGCTTAACATTCTACTTGTCTCTCAGACTAGTCTCTTATTTCATATCAGGCTCCCGAGGCGTCGTCTTCAACAGCAGGGATAGTAATGCTGCCATCTACCAACCCAATTGAGGAATCTAAAAAACGAAAAATTCCTCGCGACGCCACATCTCAAACCAACGTCACGGAAACTGAAGATCCCACACTGGTATCACTTTATAAGAATAACACATAGGACCCGTTACACCAATCGAACTAGCTCTTTGGTAAATTGATTAAAGGCTACTGTGAAGGGTACTAGGCAACATAATTTTATAAATATATAGGTACTTATTACATATGTTCACGCCTCGACGTCCCTGAGGGGATAGTCAGAAACTTTTGACCACCTGGAATGAAGCTGGCAAATCTCCCTTGCTCCACTTACATTTATTAAACTTCACATACATGCTATTTTTCACGCTGTGTCCAAGCGTTTCTTTTGTTAGCTCTTCATATGTCTGTTGTGTGTTTCTGTTAATAAATGTTTTTCGATTCTATTCTAAACTTCTTGCCTAATCGTGTTGTGAAAGTGTGGAACTCTCTTCCAGAGACTGTGATTAGGGAGCCTTCAGTGAACAGTTTTAAAAACAGGCTTGATAAACATTTTAAAACTTTAAAAACTCAAGTGCAATGATATACACGCATCAACTTGAAGAGCTGCTAGTGTACTTAATAAATAATAATAAGAAAACCACGGAATTTGGTACTTATTTTTTTATTTTCTTCCAGCACATGGTAGAAAACTTGCCCACGGACAAAGAAAATGGCTCAGGCCGTGCCAAGAGCTCAGATGCTTCAGAAATAATTGAGTACGACACTGAAGATTCTCATAAAAACAGAAGGGCTAGAATGCAGCGCGTGAGTATAAAAAGCCTTTATTTAACTTTGTTTGATATTAACATACTATATGTACGTATAGTTCACGTTCTACGAAGATGTTATCTCTTGCGGGTTATTACTGCTTTCATTAAAATTATTACATTAAATGTATAAAGCAGTAGTATAAATTTTATAATAACCCCCCAAACAGGTAATAGTCAGTGCTTGTAAATGGTGACATGATTTACCACTTGTCACATTGAGTACTGACTATCTTGTCAACACGTGGGTTCGAGGTGGCCATATATTTACGAGTGCAATTGCGAAGATGGACACCTGAACCTCTGACTACCCCGCAAGGGTTAATGGTCGTGAACGCGTTTGTCTTGCTTTATACTTTTACATACACTTCACGATATTCCCCCATAGGTGGTTATTTCGAAGAACATAATATGTATTCATCATATGAGGAGTGTCTGTTCAAAAGGGTCTATCTGCAAAATTTGAAATTTCGTTTTTTTTATGGAATCTAGTTCTAAATGATAAAATCTATAATGTCACTAAAATTTAACGCGCTAAACGACCTATTTCCATACTAAATTTACACTCAATGTTTGTAATTCTGTTCAAATAGGACTATTTTATAGACTGAAATCTGTTCCAGAAGCAGTTTTTAATTGTTCGTTCAAAAAGAACTATTACTTATACTTTTTTAAAACTATCAATCATTAATCTGAACAAAAAGGCTTAATTTTATTAAATTTCAGAAATCAGTTTTAATTTTATTTTATATACATTTCACCACTCAAGTTTCTGAACACACACAAATTTTTTTTTTTTTAGTTTTTTACCTATATTGTCTACGATCAAATAAAACTGTCATTTTAGACAGGTCAATATTTTTGATTGTATTATTTTTGATAGACCTGTCAATATTTTTTAGAGTACCCGCCACATAAGGTGGCAGTTGGAGGCGTCGCCACAGTCGTGTAATCCAGTGTTGCCAGTAAACACGCCAAAACTAGCACTCACTGTGCCATACGGCTCGATACATTATATTGAGGTTTCATTTGTAACGATCTTTGGTTGCAGAGCTATAAACTCAAATAAAACAAATTAATATACCAAAGTCAAAATATTTTTATTCAAAATAGGCCCTATCATAAGCTCTCTTTGAAAGTTATTTTATGATCTAAGTACAAATTAAAAAAACTATATATTGACAAAAGGAATATATATGAGTGAAGTGGAAGGGCGGTTACGTAGGGGCCGGCCTGATAAGACATATATGTAACAGTCAGATAGACGCTATATTGAAAAAAGGTGACGTTAGGAGTACCTATAACCGCCGAGAGTGTATTAGAGAATGTATGAATGTCAATGAAGCGAAAGTGGTCTGTCAGGATCGGGACAAATGGGGATCCGTGATCTCTGCCTACCCCTCTACAGGGAATCAGGCGTGATGTGTATGTATGTATGTAAAAAAACTATTTCAAACATGGCACTGAGCATTGTCTTTACATATTTTTACCGAGGTTAGTTCACCAACCATTTCGGCTGCTCAAGATGCCACGTCATGAAGACCACGACCGCTCTGATAAGAGCGTAACGATTGAGAAGAAGAAGTTCAGCGGAGACCCTTGGAGAAGAACTAACAAGAAACTCCAGAAATCAATTTATTATAATCACCCTTAACAAACATAAAAATTACAAAGAGTGGGCCAAAAACACAACGCTGGTAATACTAAATTTACCTTTCATACAAAATAACACGCAATGGCGGAAACGTCAAATTTAGTTCCAAGTTTGGCTACTGCCACCTTATGTGGCGGGTACTCTATGTCTTTTTTCATAAAAGCCTGTTCAAAAGGTAGTAGAGATCCCGCCACATAAATTGGCAGTAGCCAAACTTGGAACTAAATTTGACGTTTCCGCCATTGCGTGTTATTTTGTATGAAAGGTAAATTTAGTTTTACCAGCGTTGTGTTTTATGCCCAGTCTTTGTAATTTTTATGTTTGTTAAGGGTGAATATAATAAATTGATTTCCGGAGTTTCTTGTTAGTTCTTCTCCAAGCTAGGGTCTCCGCTGATCTAACCTCGGTAAAAAATATGTAAAGACAATGCTCAGTGCCATGTTTGAAATAATAGTTTTAAGAGATTCGCGATTTATACTCATGAGTATAGTATTATATTATCTGTGCTCATGATATAAGATATAAGGGTGTGTATAAGATTGATTGCAGCTGTGGGAAATCCTACGTCGTACAGACTAAACGGTCTATTGCGAACAGAGTGAAGGAACACATAATATGTGTAATATATATAAAGAAGGATAAGTCCCGTTAATTATAAATCATGTTTGAAATAGTTTTTTTAATTTATACTTAGATCATAAGATAACTTTCAAAGAGAGCTTGTGATAGGGCCTATTTTAAATAAACATATTTTGACTTTGATATATTAATTTGTTTTATTTGAGTTTATAGCTCTGCAACCAAAGACCGTTACAAATGAAACCTATAATGTATCGAGCCGTATGGCACAGTGAGTGCTAGTTTTGGCGTGTTTACTGGTAACACTGAATTACGCGACTGTGGCGACGCCCCCAACTGCCAATTTATATGGCGGGATCTATAAATATCAAATTTCTAAAATAATTCCTTTTGTTCAGACAGATTGGTTAATGCTCGATACATTATAGGTTTCATTTGTAACGGTCTTTGGTTGCAGAGCTATAAACTCAAATAAAACAAATTAATATATCAAAGTCAAAATATGTTTATTTAAAATAGGCCCTATCACAAGCTCTCTTTGAAAGTTATCTTATGATCTAAGTATAAATTAAAAAAACTATTTCAAACATGATTTATAATTAACGGGACTTATCCTTCTTATTATATATTACATATATTATGTGTTCCTTCACTCTGTTCGCAATAGACCGTTTAGTCTGTCCGACGTAGGATTTCCCACAGCTGCAATCAATCTTATATACACCCTTATATCTTATATCATGAGTATAAATCGCGAATCTCTTAAAACTATTATTTCAAAGATGGCACTGAGCATTGTCTTTACATATTTTTTACCGAGGTTAGTTCAGCGGAGACCCTAGCTTGGAGAAGAACTAGCAAGAAACTCCGGAAATCAATTTATTAAAATCACCCTTAACAAACATAAAAATTACAAAGAGTGAGCAAAAAACACAACGCTGGTAATACTAAATTTACCTTTCATACAAAATAACACGCAATGGCGGAAACGTCAAATTTAGTTCCAAGTTTGGCTACTGCCAATTTATGTGGCGGGAAATATTGATCAGCAATCATTCAAATTGTGTATATATATTTCAATTACCATATACTATCTAACAACGCACTTAATTTGAAGAGTGAGTATTAGCAGATAAAATGAGAAGTTTTCTTTGTTTTCTCAAAAATTACATAAAGTGATTATAGTCCCTTTTGAACAGACACTCCTCATATTATGTCCATTTCAGAAATTGTTGTAAGTGATTTGTAACACTTAGATTCAAGGTGGCCAATGAATCAACAAATTTGCAAGGATACGTGAATCAGGTTGAGATAGAATGACAAAGGATTCGGAACAGGAACATACCATTCTATAACGTTTGGGTTTCACCTGATAGTTACACCCAACGTGGTAGGTTGACGTTGGCGTTGGTAAAATGTATGGATAGATAATAATAGTTAATAATTCCACAATTGCGCAGTTGGACACGTGAACCTCTAACTTCCCTCAAATGTGTAACAGGTACTAAAATTACTATACTATTTATTTCAGATGGAAGCCGCCCCTTCGGATGATAACCAAACCTTCGACTACTCGGAAGTTCGTCCCAGGAGAGATTTAGTTGAAGTAAGGGCTCCCTTACTATGCATTGATAGGCTAGCACTTACTAGACACGAACATATACTTATATATGTATATACTGTATACTTATAAATCCTTTTACTATTGTACGCCAGAAGAGACAGCCCACGCTGAGACTTATTGTTATAATTATACACTATGTTAATGGATAATGTTGATATTAGAATAGTACCTGTCTTTATGTCGGAGGAAGGTCGCCCAAAGAACAAAGGATAATTGGATTTATTGGGCGATGGAGTAACTTGTCACGATTTCATTAAGGTCCATATCGATCAAGAAGTAAGGAATCTTTTTCGGTGTCGACAGAGTCAAAAATATAACTATCTCCGAGAGTCTGACCACACAAAAAACAGTACATGGCTGTATATACATATGTATTTTATATTATCAGGTGTTTGAAGAGTTCGGAAAGAAGTTGCTGGAGATACAAGCAGGTATTTTGGAGGAGATGAAGAAAAGCAACGAAGCGGCTTCGAGGGGCGGAACGTACAGGCAGGCCTCAGAGGAAATGTCGCAGGAACCAGCGTAAGTGCAGGTTTCTTCCTAATCGATCAATTATTCGCAAGTTAAATATCAAAACATTAGCAGCCAAGCTTTTTTCTGTAAAAGGATATTCTCCATTAACTCCATGACATTAAAAGTAAATACTTGTTTCATGAATAACAATATCAGTTTAACATACATCGAAAAACAATTGATAAAGTAAACGCTTTTATTAATTAACCCTTGTGGAGTACTCAAAAGATTCTCGGCTCTATCTACGCTTTTTTAGATATAATGACTATTACTTTTCCAATGTATAAAGTTACATAGTCCGAATATTGGCAATATCAGCCATACTGATTGACTTGAGCAGTAATATTATATTTATATGTATGTAGTTTATTATGAAAATGACAATTAAAACTGTAATGTTTTTTTTATTTACAGATAATAATCACCTGAGTAAGAAACACGCATTGAACACACAAGAAATTGAGACTGGGTAATATTATCTCTATATACAAATGTAAATTAGTACCTTGGTTTAAAAGGAAACTAAACTCAAATTATTTATAGCTTATTGGCTATACGTTTTATTTTACATGTATATTTTAATTTTGACATAAGAATAAATGTAATTTGAAAATTAAGACTTATGTGAATTCTTATGCTTCGTTTAAGTAAAATAATAATAATTCAAATTTTTAAGTAAGTTTTGAAAACCGTATTATTTGAAGACAAGATAAACTTCAGTTGTGTTTAAGAGTTACAGTAGTAATTTTTTAAAACTTTTTCGTTATAATAAGGAAATATACCATCTTATTAATACATGTTACTACGTTAGCTCTTAGGTAGACTTGGAACTTATTATAAACGGTTTTGATCAATAAACATTAATTGCTTTATAATTATTAATGAAATGAAAGGAAAATGTTGAAGTTTTGTTAAAGAAACTTAATATTTTCAATCAAATATTGTGTTTTTAATATTATTTTTACTTTATGAAATGTTTCTATATCGTGCAATTTATTAATGTAAAATTGTTTTACGAATTATTGAAATTTATTTCATACACTCATACTGAATTAACAATTTAAACCTATGGCCATAGGATATTTAGATTTTATTAAATTGTTAATAAAGCATTTGAGTTACGAAATACGTTATTTTATTAATCTAACCTAAATATGATCCCTAACACACTCATTACTTGATCTCTTTCTATCTATATAGAATCTCACTATATGTTTCATTATTTTTATTTATCTTTTAGGTATTTATCCGTTTATAAAGTGTACTTATCATTACAAAAGCTTAACCACAAACTAAGGCAAAACAAAACACAATTTAAAACAATCATCACATTTATTCACATACTTTGTACAACTACCCTCATTCTACCACTTTACGTAATAGTCACAATAGGCCTTTTGAGGGCTTGTCTAGCCCTTCGCCTTTTGTCTTTCGACCTTCGCTCTGTCGCCTCTTTGAACAGCTGTTCGCCAGCCGCTGCCTCGGCGTCCCTTTGAAGCCACTGTAATGCGTGTACGTTGTAACCTACCATATCCTGAAAAAAGGGGAGAATATTAGTATCAGTGTACAGTCTTTATAAATTGATAGACGTGGCTACTATCATGTTAGTTACTATCATGTAAGGTTTTGACCATTCGGAAGTGTAGACACTAGTCAACGTAAGTGGAGAAGATTAAATAACAAATTTTGTCTGTTATTCAGAGTAACGTAAGTTTTGAAAAAAAAAAGAAATGAAAAGAATATTTCTATGCTTGAGAAAAAGAATAACAAGACACTTAACTAGTACTGTGCAGTGATAAAATGTTTTACAGAATGAACATTGTACACACTTCTAGAAAAACATTAATTCAAATACTAACTTGAGATTATGTGAATTGAAAATCAACATAAATCAATCAATTGAATTCATTGCCCTAGTCCCATAGTCTCCTACGACATGCTGAAATAATGGCTCCTAGTTTTCATTCCAATTACGCCGAACCCAGTTTGATATACATTTATAAATTATATTATCGCGACATCTCTGCCTACTCTTCTGTAGGGAAATTTTTATGTATATGTATTATAAAAACACTCACCCTTAACTCATTGAGCCGCATATTCGCCTTGGCTTGAATCTGGATCATGACCTTCAGCAGCGCCTGATTAGCCACTATGGAGGCATGGTGCACTTTCAACAAGAATATTGCCAGACGACACAAAGTTTCGGTATGGTCACCCCGATCGAGTAAAGCTGGCAACAATTTTAATACTTCACACGCCGTTTTGAATGGCAACAGTAGTAGGGCTTCTTCTAAGTCGCTGTTGAATTAAGAAATAGTAAGATTATCTCTTTTAAAATAAACTAGTGGTTAGTAACAAAAGTTTTATTAAATGTACTAGAAACGAGAGAAGGTTAATTGGTATGTGAGACGCCGGAGAGATTTATCAGGATCTTTAGTGCCAATCGATAGTTTCTGCCTATCCCGTTAGGGAAGTACAGGCGTGAATAATATTTAAAAGAAAATTTGGTAAAATTTAGATCACTGATGTCAAGGAGAAAATAATGCTAGTCACATTCTGACTGCTCTTACGACATTCCTAGTAAATAAGCAGATAGTTCCATTCTATTGTCTGCTAGCTGGCTTTCATCCTATCGTTAGGACAGACCACGAGGCTAATCTTTTGTGTGACGGATTCTATCCGGCAACGTGCTAGCAACCTTCAGCAATATTCTATGATAACAATGAGGTCACAACTCAGTTCATAACTAATAAGAAGACAAGAAAATATTGTGGCTGACTAATGCTCTATTCATTTAGTCATTAAAGAACATAAGGATCGGTTCACATCTGACAACGGATTAGTCGCGTAACACCAGAACAGACAAATGCATAGAAAATCACTCCACATTTCAAACTCAACCGATGATTTGTTAGTGCGTAGAACGTAAATATCGACGCATTTTCTGTTAGACGTAAATGGACCTTAAATCTATGTTTCCTACCTCGCCCGTATCCTTTTAACAGTCTCCATGAGGAAATCCTCGGCCGTGTCGCAGCCATAGGCCACCATGAGAGCTGGCGGAGTGACCTTCTGCCCTCGGGACTCGGACAGCTCCAACTTATATGCCAAACCTACGTCCATGCATTCTAGGAGGGAATCCGCCTGAAAGAGAATAATACATACATACACATCACGCCTGATTCCCTGTAATAGTGTTGCCCAAATTCAGTCTTGGTCTTGCAGTCTTGGTCTTGTTCTTGCGTTTTTGCAAGACCAAGACCAAGAACAAGACCGCGTATTTTTAGCAAGACCAAGACCAAGACTCACCGTGCAAGACTTGAGCAAGAACAAGACTTAGCCTGCAAGACTCTTGCGTCTTGCAGCTAGGACTTAGCGCTATTTCACGGAGTAGTTAGGTGTAACAGTTCGGTGTATAGGAACGCTTAGGAATTCTATGAGACGCAAAAAACTGTATCAAAGAATATGACAATTTGGACCTATGTTCATTACGACTAATAAGTACCATAAACATACCTAAATAGCGAATAAAAAAATATCCATTAAAATCAAACTGAGTGCATGCATAGTTATGTTTTAATCATCGACACTTTGATGATGCGGCATCAAAGGTTTTGTACTTACTTCTCAAAGAAATTTGCCGCTTTTCGGAAGTACATGGTTATGATACACGCGCCGGCGGCTTCTTTTGAAATCATAACAACAATCGTTGCCGCCGCGCCGAAATCACAACATTTGACACTATTTTGAGGCCGCCACAGGGCGAAGGTATACTCATACAAAATAATTTCGAATTTTAAGAGTATCTACAGGTGTTCTAAAGAATAAATAAGTTTCAGATTGCTTAAAATGAAAATGAATACATTACAATGATCACGCAAGTAGTATTATGATTACGATAAAATGGTAAGGATAGGTAGTAGATGATATAATAATTTATTCTAGTACATAAGTGTATACAGGGTGTAACAGAAGAGTGTAGTCATACTTTAGGGCTAGATTCTCTATCACCTACTTAGTGTAATTGTAAAGTTTTAGCTCGATATCTTAAAATCTAGAATTTTCCATAATCTGATACTCAGAAATGAGTAAGTACCTAAGTACAAATATTACAATTATTTACAATGTCCCATCCCTAGTGCAACTGAAACCAACTAGAGATCCCGCCACATAAATTGGCAGCAGCCAAACTTGGAACTAAATTTGACGTTTCCGCCATTGCGTGTTATTTTGTATGAAAGGTAAATTTAGTATTACCAGCGTTGTGTTTTTTGCCCACTCTTTGTAATTTTTATGTTTGTTAAGGGTGATTATAATAAATTGATTTCCGGAGTTTCTTGTTAGTTCTTCTCCAAGCTAGGGTCTCCGCTGATCTAACCTCAGTAAAAAATATGTAAAGACAATGCTCAGTGCCATGTTTGAAATAATAGTTTTAAGAGATTCGCGATTTATACTCATGATAATATAAGATATAAGGGTGTGTATAAGATTGATTGCAGCTGTGGGAAGTCCTACGTCGTACAGACTAAACGGTCTATTGCGGACAGAGTGAAGGAACACATAATATATAATAAGAAGGATAAGTCCCGTTAATTATAAATCATGTTTGAAATAGTTTTTTTAATTTATATTTAGATCATAAGATAACTTTCAAAGAGAGCTTGTGATAGGGCCTATTTTAAATAAACATATTTTGATTTTGATATATTAATTTGTTTTATTTGAGTTTATAGCTCTGCAACCAAAGACCGTTACAAATGAAACCTATAATGTATCGAGCCTTATGGCACAGTGAGTGCTAGTTTTGGCGTGTTTACTGGTAACACTGAATTACGCGACTGTGGCGACGCCCCCAACTGCCAATTTATATGGCGGGATCTCTAGTAAACAGAGAAATACAAAAGAAAATTCGGCGCCTTCATGATTACCGCAAGGAAATTCAATTCGCACTATTTTCTTAGCATTAAGTCTCATTTTCCTGAGACATCGGCATTCGTCATTCGGCTACCTATTGCAGTACATTGTGTTATTGAGAATTAAACGTTATTCATTACGCAATAAGGCTCAAAATCTGTTTGTAGTAAATATGGATTAGGATTTTTGTCGGCGATTCAAAGTTTGTTTACTTTTCAGTAGGTTATTGAGAATTGTAGCCCCGTGCTGGTCTGGGACTAAAATAGAATGAAAAACGACATAAAGGTCAGTTGATTTTTCAAATTTCTTATCAAATCTTCAGTAATTTATTAATCTACTTGATCTTTACTATGGCTATGTTAATTCAAGCTCACAATGTTCCAAGTCTAATACGTTTTTCTAAGATTTAAAATAAACTTTAATAAATAGTAATAGACTAATAGGTAATTGCAAGACTTGCAAGACTCTTGCTGCAAGACCAAGACCAAGACCAAGACTGGGAGCGCAAGACCAAGACCAAGACCAGGTGTATTGGTGCAAGACCAAGACCAAGACTGGCTAAGTCTCGTCTTGTTCTTGCATTTGGGCAACACTACCCTGTAAATAAAATAAGTAGGCAGAGATCACGGATGCCCATTTGTCCCGATTCTGACAGACCACTTTCGCTTCATTGATATTCATACATCCTCTCATACACTATCGGCGGTTATAGGTACTCTTAACGTCACTTTTTTTCAATATAGCGTCTATCTGACTGTTATATAATAATGAATAATAATAAAAGCCTTTATTTAGATTTTTTAGGTGCCCACATTGACACAATAATAATTATGAAAGTACAAATATAACATACAATTATTTAATATCAATATTACATTACAAAAAAAAATTAATAATATTATTATCGATTTCTATAAATGCGTATACATTCACGTCCTTTAATCCCATATCGGGGTGGACTGAACTTTGGAGATATAATCCTAGGTCACTTTTTACAATGAATATTGGGGGTTGCGATGTCATAATGGAACATTGGTGACAGCTTGCTAGCCCATTGCCCAATTGATTCCATTTAACCTTGGTCGCCTTTTACGACATAATAACATAACTTATTCTATGGAATAAGCAGGTTTCCTCACGATGATGTCTCTCGCACCTAAGTAGGTATTCTTAAATTTTACTTACCGCTTTCTCAGCGCCGACCGTTTTCTTCGTTGCCAAAACGAGATTCGGTAAACCGGGAATAGGCGCCTAAAACAGATAGAACAGACACATTAATGATGAATATGGAGTAATTAAAATATAGATGTACGGTTACCGTTCAATGGTATCACCCTTAATTGAAATCGTTAATGTAAAATTGTAAATACAATATCAATTAATAAATTCGTATGAAAATAATTTATAAATTCATATGTATTTATAAACTCACAATATGGAATAAAATACACACATACACATCAGGCGGAATCGACCTGTAGAGAGGTAGACAGTGATCACGGGTCACCGTCTGTCCTGATCTTAACAAACCACTTTCGCTTCATTTATACTCACACTCGTAAGTTATAGCATATTGAAAAACTATGAAATAAAATTCAAATTCCTTTTCTCTCAACAACGTATCCTTAGACGCGAGTAAGTAATATAACATAGATCAAGTTGTTATAAAACTACGCTTTCATAACTCGCTCACTGTTTTATTAATTTAGAAATTTTATCTACGATCATGTAGCTATAGCTTATATAGATCTATAGTATATGCCTCAGGATAGGTAATAGTCAGTGCCTATATACGGCGATACGGTTCACTACCTATCACGTTGGGTGCTGTCTATCTAGTGATACGCGGGCTTCAAATGACCCATACCTAACATGCCTTCGAAATTTCGGAGATGGGCACTCAAGCCTCCGCCATAATAAAAAAGGGAGTGTGTATACACAAATCGTGAAGCGTATATGTATATCTATCTATCATCTATCATGACGACCTCCGTGGCGCGATCGGTTAGCTGCCGGAACGCTAATCGTGAGGTCCCGTGTTCGATTCCCGGTGGAGGCAGAGTTAAGAACTACGCTTTCCTACTGCTTTCCAGTCTGGTCGTTGATTATATATGCTATATATGTATTTATCTATGTATAATATGTATATATTTCTTAAATATACGTTGACTAGTACCCTTAACACAAGTCTTAAATGAACTTACCAAGGGGCTAGTTCAATTGGTGTAATAATGTCCAAATATATTATTATTTATTATCTTTCCTCCTTACCTTCTCAGCTCCCGTAGCCAGTCCCTCTTCCTCGTCATCCATGTCTCCCAAGACCAGGGGCTCCTCAGTCCTGGTGTAGAGACGCAGCGCCTTGTCTCCGCCACAAGAGACCACGTGGAGACCTCCAGCGCCCACGCTCAGTGACCACGCCTCGGCTGCGTGACCCTGGACGAAAGAGTAGTTATAGTTTTAAGAGATTCGCGATTTATACTCATGATTAATAATTAACGGCACTTATCGCGTAAGTTTATATATTATAATAAAATTACCTTTATTAACCCGACGTTTCGGCTACGTTGCTACGTTACGGGCAGTGCCCGTGACCATGACTACTGCAACGTAGCCGTAACGTCGGGTTAATAAAGGTAATTTTATTATATATAAACTTACGCGATAAGTCCCGTTAATTATTAATCGAAAGAGTAGTTAGATAAATAAGAAGTAAAACAATTTCTCATTAGGGGCCTTTTTAGTAAAATCATAGTTCATCATAGTTCGATTGCAATCAGTGCAATAGCAAGACAAACGCGTTCACGACCATTTTCCCTTGCGGGGTAGTCAGTGGTTCAGATGACTATGTCTATGGCCACCTCGAACCCACGTGTTGACCACATACTAAGTACTCAATGTGACAGGTAGTAAGCCATGACGCCATTTACAAGCACTAACCTGTTCGGGGAACCGGTAGGTTTCCCCACGATGTTTTCCCTCATCGTAGTATTCGTTGCATCTTCGTAAATGTATTTTTATTACGAAAATGTACATAGAAATTAAGTAATACGAGGGTCAAACTGAAAGTTCTTAGAACTGGCCACTTATAAACAATATAATAAAAAAATAATTCTAAAATTTGAAAATAGAACTCTTTGCCAATATTACTGACTATATATTTCATTCATTTGTCATTTGTTTTTCGATTTGGCGGCAAATTGAAAATTGTCTGTGTCACGTCAACATGAATTTAACACGAGAAAATTTTCGTGCAATGATTTTTTATGACTTTCGATGTCATTTAAGTCAACAAGAAAGTTATGATAGACTACGATTGGCCTTTCACGATGAAGCCCCATCTCGTGCGACTGTTTACAACTGGTTTAATGAGTTTAAACGTGGTCGCACTCACGTAAATCATCTCACTGATGATTTACGTGAGGGACGGCCTTCTACGGCGACAACTTAAGATAACATCTGTTTTGTGCGACGTATGATAGAGACTGACAAAAGAGTGACCTATCAGCAGATTCGGACAAGCTTAGGTATCGGTATGAGTCAAGTGCACAAAACCCTCCACGAACATTTAGCGGTCAGGAAGCTTGGTGCCCGGTGGATACCTCATAATTTGACTGAGGTTCAAAAACTCCATCGTGTGGATTGGTGCCGTAAAATGATTGAAAAATTTAACGGAGGTGACTCAAATGCTGTGTTCGACGTACTAACAGGTGACGAAAGCTGGATTTACTGTTATGATCCTGAAACCAAAAGACAATCTGCTCAGTGGGTGTTTCCTTTCGAGGAGTTGCCAACTAAAATGAAGAGAGATCGAAGTACGGGAAAAAAAATGGTGGCCTCGTTCTTTGGGAGGATAGGTAATTTCGCAACAATTGTGTTAGAGGATCAAAAAACAATTTCTGCAGAATGGTACACTACCAATTGTCTGCCACTTGTCTTGGAAAAAGTTCGAGAGAAACGACCTCGCAGTAGGATCCTCCTTCACCACGACAACGCCTCGTCGCACACCGCCAAGCGAACGATCGACTATTTGGCGACATCAAACGTTGAATTACTGGGTCACCCGCCGTATAGCCCCGACCTCGCGCCTTGTGATTTTTATTTATTTCCAAAAATCAAAGAAAAACTTAAAGGAAAGCGGTTTATGAATGCTGAAGAAGCGGTGGCTGCGTATCGCGATGCCATTGAATAGACCCCTAAGGACGAGTGGGCAAAGTGCATGCAGCGGTGCATTGACGTGAATGGACAATATTTTGAAAAGATATAATAAAACTAAAAACTGGCTAATGTAATCAGTTTTTGATTTTCTAAGAACTTTCAGTTTGACCCTCGTAGTAAAAGTGATAAATTTCGCCATTGGCCTACTATCAAACTACGATTGCGATTCAACTGAATGATCTCGCCTGAAATGAATTCGTGGAGCTAGGACCCGGATAGAAGAGAATAGACATATTTTTCGTAAATCATTGAAAGTATGCAAATTGTCATTGAACGAGGGTTGCCACATGTCTGAAGACCCTAATCTGGACCATACCAATAAGGTGCGATAAATAGACATGGGTAATTTCTAAACAAATCAGTCTATGGGATAGCAACCCCTAACTGATTACCAAAAAGCCATATTAACCCAATTTCAAACGTTATAAGCACATGCTCCTCTTCACTGATTTAAGGCTTGATGCCTATGTGTCTAACTAGAAAAGACTCAAAGTTTATACATAAACATCATATTACATACATACATGAAGGGTAATAAGGCATTAAATTGGATACGTAGATACTTACATACATACGCTTCACGACTTGTGTACACACACTCCCTTTTTTATTATGGCGGGGTAGTCAAAGACTTGAATGCCCATCTCCGAAATTTTGAAGGCATATTAGGTATGGGTCATTCGAAGCCCGCGTATCACTAGATAAACAACACCCAACGTGATAGGTAGTGAACCGTAGATACTTAAAGAAAAGAAAGAAAGAAAGAAAACACTTTATTCACTGCACCACAACTACACAAATTACATCAAACACACAAACAATAAACATCAAAAAATGAAAACCATTGATGCAGTGAAAAGGTGCTGCCTCAGTATACGATGCAGCTAGGCTGCATCACTGGTCCTCCGGCAGCACCCGATTCGAAAACTGTCACAAGCTGCATATAATAAAGATAATAAACGTACACATAATTATATAATTGTAATAAACATCGCAATAATTACTTACATACATAACTTTTATATAATAGATTTATAAATAAATATACAAACAAATATATAAATAAACATACGCATGTAAATATATTTACACATACATATATAAATTAATTCATGAACATATTTAAAGACACACATATACATAACACTACAACACATACATCCATATAATATATACAATATAAACTCAATACCTATATATCCAGTACATCACAATTATCACTCAACCACACATTAATAAGTATATTTCATATACAGACATATTAAAACAAACACATTTATATAAATATCTGGTATTTGCACCGACAAGGTTAGACATAGGTAGGATTTAGGGTAAGGATTTCTGTTGCTCCAGCAGATAAGCCTTAAACCTACGGCAGAAGACTGTCCTAGAAGCAACGTCACGGATAGGTGGCGGTATATCATTCCAGCACTTGGACGCAGCGAACTTGAAACATCCCCGAAACGCTGCCGAATGGTGCACTGGCAAAGTAGCCCTAACCTTAAAGTGACGGGGGTTCGTTGACCACTTGAGTTTTTGGTACAAGTAAGAAGGGCTCTCCGACCGAATGACACCAAACAACAACGCCGCGAAGTGCAGCCGCCTCCGCGACTGCATGTTCAACAAGTTCGCGTCGTTCAAGTACGGAGTGATGCGGGATCGGCGAGGTATATGAAAGCAAAAACGGGCGCATGCGTTTTGAACCCGTTGTATCAGTTTACTAGTTCGACCAAGTATACAGCTACCATAAACAACATCACAGTAGTTAAGCCTCGACAATATCAACGTTTCACTCAGACAGACACGCAAGTCGACACTGAGATATTCGCGGATATTGTAAAGCACCTTTAAACGGTAGAAGCAGTTCCCAACCATACTGAGGACGTGCTTCTCAAAACGAAGCTCACCATCCATCAGTAAGCCCAGGTTCCTAACCTCCTCCACCGCTTCTATGACGTTGTCCCCGACAACTATACCATTGGTGGAAAGGACATCCATCGTACTTCGAATTTGCGACCGACTTCCAAGAACTAAAACCTTAGACTTGGAAGGGTTCAGCGTAAGACTACTCCTATCAGACCAACGCGCAATTCGTTCGAGCTCAGAATTGATGCTCCGTATGCATTCCGGCATTCCCGAAGGCTTGGCGGACGCATACAGCTGCAAATCATCAGCGTAGAGATGATATCGACTGCTTTCGATACTGCTAACGACATCCGCGCTGTACAGTATAAAAAGCAGAGGACCTAAGATAGAACCCTGTGGAACTCCCCTCGTCAACACACGAGGGGAAGACCACCGAGTTCCACCGTCCATCCCCCGCAGCCCAACGACTTGCGTTCGATGAGATAGATAACTGTCGAACCACTTCACAGCACCGGTAGAAAATCCATAATACGACATCTTGGATAATAGCAAGGGTATGCTCAGACTATCGAAAGCTCTAGAAAAATCGAGTAATACCATTAGGGTGCTCATGCCATCGCCCTGGGCCTGCAGAACGTCATCGACCACATTCGCCAAGGCGGTCGCAGTAGAGCGGCCCTTCCGGAAGCCCGATTGATATTCGGGCAAAATACCGTTTTCTTCTAGATATTTCGTAAGCTGAACACTCACAACCCTCTCCACTATCTTTGACACACATGGAAGGATACTTATGGGACGGAGGTGGGAGATATCAGTCGGGTTAGGTATTTTCGGCAACGGCAGGACCCTGGCAGCTTTCCAACTGGTCGGAAAGATACCAGTGCTGAGGCTCCTGTTCACAATCGCTGTCAATACGTCAATAGTCACTGGTAATGTCAATAATAGCATGTCAATGTCAATGTCGTCAACACCCTTGGCCCTCGTCTTGATCGCCGAAACAATCTTTGTCACCGCTGCAGCCGAAACCGGCTTCAACAAGAAAGACGAAGAACCAAACCGGTGAAATTCATAATATGTCAAGTCACTAATAGTCACGTCTGCTTTTCCAGGTATGTCCAGGAAATGCCTGTTTATAGAGTCAGGATCGTCAAAAAATTGTGGCAAGTCAGTTTGGTTATTGTCAGTACTTACAGTACTTACATGCAACGTTATAATATTATCATAGCTATCCGCGTCCCATTGCTTAACCTTCCCATCTTTGGACGTAGTGAAGAAATAGTGAGTACTGGGTACAAACTGCAGTGCGGTAACCGAATCATTGTGGGCGAACAACGACTTGTGACAATCGCCGAAATCCATGCCCCATATCTTGACGTTTCTGTCAGCTGACCCGGTGACTATTATGTTCGAGTCATAGCTTATGTCCAGGCATAATACGGGAAGCTTGTGCCCGTAGAGAGATAGGTAGAACTGTGGAAGAAAAGTTGATAGTTGTAACTGTAATGTAGGCTAGTAAAAGTAAATCTTTGTCATGTTATGTACGATTGCAGATAGGGCCAACCAGTCCGCTAATAAATGTCATCCCGTGAACAAGTGTGTTTCCTTTCTTAGCCAGCCGAAGTTAGCCCTTCATAGCTACGTACATCACAGTAACTTGTTAGAAACATAAAGACATTATATCGGGGTGTCACGATTCTCAGAAACATAGAAATTATTTAAAGACCATTAACCCTTGATGCGTTATCAGAGGTTCTTGTAAACTGTTAAAACTACTGAGCTGTAAGTAAAAAGAACAAACAACTATCATTTACTATTACAATGCTACCAGCTGATAACAATTCATTTTCGTTTCTAACTTACGTATTACGAATTAAATTTTACCTTAAATGTATCCAGGAAGAAGATCTTAACCGTCGAATCTAATAACCCAACGGCTATGAACTTGTTGTTTGGACTGATTTTCACACATAGCACCGTTTCCTCTAATTCCAATGTTCTAGTGTGTAATATGGACAGGACCTGTATAATTAAAAACAAAATAGAATATATATAAAAAACATATGATAAATTAAATTTATCTGAAGTACTCATACAGCAAGCAATATACAACAGTATTATGCAATAGACAAAAAAGACAAACGCGTTCACGCCTATTAACCCTTGCGGGGTTGTCAGAGATTCAGGTGTCCATCTTCGCAATTGCAAATACAGAGTCAAGCCCCAAACAATTGAGCTTCATCGAATTACTGAGCTACGTCGAATTTATTATGCAATCTTCAGCGTTTCTAGTGTAAGTAGTAACCATAACAAAAACTAGGATTAGTTGGTACCTGAATAGCGAACGACTTATTATCGGTGACGTATTAGTACTGGCTACTTAAAAGTAGACTTAGTTAATATTCTGAAACATCTCAACAATTATTATAATAGAGGAGTTGCCAAAAAAGCTTATCAATTATACACCGTTTACCAGTCCATAGCCTTAAACATAAAAACACAAACCTTAGCTTTAGACTCGCCAGTGGGATCTGGAATTAGTTCAAACTGCCACAGCTTCACCGTTTTGTCTGCTCCGCCAGAATAACAGCCCCGCTGCAATAATAAATTTGTATTGAAAACGGTTGCACATTAGATCATCGATGTTAAAAGTAGTTTATATATTGATTAAAAGTTGATGTTAAGCGACGCTGGGCTTATACGGTTTTAGGATGGTGACCATCCAGTTGATCAATTGTTATTTATTTACATTTTTCACAATAACACCATTACAGGATTCCCAATACGGTATCATTGAAAATACAATATACATACAATAAACAATTTACTAATAAATATTTACACTATATAATAACAAAAGAACATTGAACACTAAACCTAGACAACAATAATTATTGTTGTAATATAATAATAATTATTGTTGTTGGTTATCGTAACTATTGGGCGATGGGCTAGCAACCTATCACCATTGATCCAACATGACACCACAACCCTTTCATGCTTCAAATTGACCAAGCAGATATATCATGTCTCCGAGGTTCTGTTCACCTTGCATTGTAATGATCTACACATATATTTTCTTTATTTTGCAACGTGTATTCTCGTATCATAAAAACAAAAATATCATAGGACGTTATGTTATCAAACCTGATAGTGCGATAAAATCTACGAACATAACGTTTAACATTAAGGTTTTAACTTTTTAAACGTTCCTACCAATGATGTCTATAGATAGTTGTTAGTTTTCCTGAGATTATGTAAATATGAGTAGTTGCATAAAATTTAGGAATTTAAAACGAAGCGACAGTGATCCGTAATCTTCGCCTACCCCTACCATGGAAGCAGTTTGGTCAGTAGCCGATGGCTGTAAGTATGTATGTAAATATACTAATAAACTATGTAATAAACATTAGGCACTGTCAGCATTCTTTTGCCTTTCATTCATAACATCCTTACACAAGAGCTTATACAGTTACTCTATAAATGTGTTTTAAAACTAGTATACATAGCAATTTGTATGTTTTACATAAGTCTTATAAAAATTAATAACTATGGGTTGAATCTATATCAATGCCATTTCAACCCTTACAGCTACTCTAAAGATGACTATCTGCTCATTGAAGTTTAAACCACATCAAAAGGGCTCAACTCACCATATCACCAACCAGCCCCACATCATTACAGTCTCCTTGATGAGCGTTGACACTCTCCAGTATCGCCCCCGAAGCCACGTCGACCACGTGCAGCACGCCGCCCACGCAACCCATGAGCGCGTGTCTGTCGCCCGGCACGAAACAGCAGGACAGGGGCCTACCCCCCGAAAGGGGGATCGTACGAATACAGGCTTGGGTCGATCTGTGTACAAGATAAATAATAATAATGTTTGGACATTATTACACAAATTGAACTAGCCCCTTGGTAAGTACATTTAAGAGTACTAGTCAACGTATATTTAAGAAATGTATACATACTATATAGAGATATAGATAAATACATATATAGCATATATAATCAACGACCAGACTGGAAACCAGAAGAAAAGCGTAGTTCTTAACTCTGCCTCCACCGGGAATCGAACCCGGGACCTCACGATTAGCGTTCAGGCGTCTAACCGATCGCGCCACGGAGGTCGTTAAATGATACATATACATTCGCGTCCTTTAATCCTTTAGAAGCTTGGAGATATAAAACCTCATACGAGTATGTCACGTTTTAGCATGAATATTGGATTGTAATGTCAGAAGGAAACATTGGTGACAGGTTGCTAGTTTATCGCCTATTAGACTCTATTTAGCTCTAGTCCCTTAGTCGCTCTTCGACAACTCGGGAAGCTAGCTGGAGGCAAAACATAGAATTTTACTAACTTAATATCATCAATAATCTTTCAAATGTATCATTCTAACAACACTTGTTTTATATTATATACATTATGTCTAGTGAAAGTACTGAGTGACATTAGTCTGTAAATAATAAACTTAATAGCATTTTTAAGATTACCGTAAACCGACGCGAAAGTGAGAGCGTCTATGTATACTCTCACTACTATTATTAATCGTAGTGAGAGTATACATAGACGCTCTCTCTATTCTAATTATTTTCGGGACGTTTCTGCATTAATAGTCTATTAATGCAAAAACGTCCCGAAAATAATTAACCTATGTATATAATGTCCTCACAACATACCTGTTCCATAGTTTAACAGAATCGGCGGCAGCAGACAGCACGGCCAGGTTATCGGAGCTGAGCGCCACGCAACGGGGGTCCCTCTGGTGACCAGGCAGGGTGATTTGCTTCAAGCACTTCACTGGAAAGAGTAGATAGTGTTCAAGTAACCGTAGGTCAAAATACAATGGTTAAATGGAACAGACTTAGATGGCAGTAATTTTCGGATGAGTGTGTTTTACCCAACAAGTATGGTTGACGTAATCATAATTGTCATATGAAAAAAATTACACAAAAAAAATGTTTACATAAAAAAATAAGTACGTTAGCTGGAAAAAGAATACGGCATGTCGTAGAAAGTTACTAAGGTGCTAAAAATTTATGGAAGCAAAAAGACTATCATATTAATATTATTAACCATTGTCATCAATAGTTTTTTAAAATTGTTTAAGTTAATAAAACATCTCCAAGGATCCGCCCATTATCTTTAAAGGATTAATTTACACGACTGTATCTATACATATTAATACGAATATAAAATTACGAGTATATAATATTATTATCAAACACTTTACCTTCACTCTCAGCTTCGATTCTCAAACTGTGCAGTTCCACCGTATTATTAGCCAAGGAGACGCCAACCCTCATTTCTCCGGTCACTCCCAACAAGAGGCTGACAGACTTGATCTTGGCTTCCAGTTTTATGGAGGTCAACCTTCGTACTTCGTCTGATAGAGTCAGTACTGAAGGTACGTCTACGGTTTCCGGGTCTACTTCACCGGCGTCTTTTTGTTTTCTGGATAAATATAATTAAACTAATGAATAAAGTTTCAATTGAACTTCGAAAGAAGAAATGTATCAAATTATATAAAGAAAATAGCCATTTAAAGGTTTTAGAGTGTTTTTTAATGAAATTGAGAATAAAATATGTAAATTAAACTATGTAATAAACATTAGGCATTTAATTAGCACTGTCAGCATTCTTTTGCCTTTCATTCATAACATCCTTACACAAGAGCTTATACAGTTACTCTATAAATGTGTTTTAAAACTAGTATGCATAGCAATTTTTATGTTTTACATAGGTCTTATAAAAATTAATAACCATGGGTTGAATCTAGATCAATGCCATTTCAACCCTTAAGCTTAAGCCTTATAGCTACTCTAAAGATGACTATCTCCGCATTGAAGTTTAAACCACATCAAAAGGACTCGACTACATATGTTTTCTTGTATAACAACTGTAAAACAACTCACTGCAACTTTTTCCTTTGCTTCTTCACTCTTTTCTCCATCCTAGTCTTAGCTTCATTATCCGAGCAGAACGCAAACAGTTCCAGCAGTGAATCCGTACCGTAACAGGCTAGCACCGTTTGCCCAGAGTCCGTGGCTAGACCCACTACTCTGCCTTTGCCACCTCGCATTAGAGTGCCTACTTGGTGACATTGTAAAACCTGGAAATATAAAGTACATGTAACATAAGTATGGGTTTTAATGAAGATATGGTAATTTTGAGACTTGAGGTTTTTATAATTTTACATGCAAACAGGACTAATCGCGTATATTTTAATATTGATAAGTCTTCTTGTAAAATGATATGGCATAAGCTAAGTGAAGATATAAATATGAGAAGCTGTAATGATGATATAATTTAAGACAAACTTATATTAATTTGGTTTGTGTCACAATCTCTGGAATTGCAGAGGTAGTTATTATATGGCCACCTCAAAACCATGTGTTGAGCAGATAGTCAGTACTAAATTAACAGATTGTAAAGCATGTCGCAATTTACAAGCACTGACTAATATGAAAAATATGTTGTAACTATTTGTTTTTTTAGTTTTTTATTCATATTCCATCATATACAATAAATACTTACAGAGTTATCTTCAACAGTTTCTGTATCCTCAAGGCGAACAATTTCCATTTTCTTTGCCAAAATCTCTGGATCTTTTTCATCATCTGTCCATTTGAACTTCCACACACGCAGTTCCTGGTCCATACTGCCTGTTACTAGATATCTCTCGTCTTTGATCAACACTGCTGACCATACCTTCAAAATTGTAATGTGTGTAATTGTAATACATAAGTAGTAAAACCTTTTAGATAATATTGAAGCCTATTTCTTGTGTTAAACTATTATGACTATAAGGAATAACATGTATAATATAGTAAAGGATTCCTTAGAGTGGAATATTGATGAAGGGTTGTTATCACCAATCACTCAATAGATTATAGTTGGTTGTACTCTATGGTGAAAAGTGATTGAATCAAGTAGATATTTCTGTTCTATGCTATTGTGATTTCTAATTCTTATTCTATGAAAATGGTTAGGAAACTAGCAAACTAGCAGTATAGGAATTAAGGATAGCATAAATTCATAGGTATATCTATAAATAACAAAATAAAACATACCTCAGCCTGATGTCCTCCGAGGGTTTTGAAGCAATGCTTAGTTTCGATATCCCAGAACTTTACAAAACTATCTTTTGAGGCGCTAACAATACAATTCCTGCTATTCAAGAAGCTAACACTCGTTACAACTCCCTTGTGACCACTGAAACGAGCTATACCAGTCTCTGAAACAACATCCCAGAGAATCACCTCTGTGTCCTGAAATAATATAAAAGATTTTTTAGGATGGTACATTTACTTGTGTCATAATTAAATAGAAGTTGCTTTCAGAATGTTTGACATGGTCATAGATGCTATTTTAGACTATTTTGAGTAAGCTATGTATGTATTGTAATGACAGAGATAATAAGAATCACAATTCACATAATAATTAAATATGACAAAAAGTAATTAAAGTAATAAACACATTTTTCCTCATTTCAAAACTACTATACAATTCTAAAGTAACTATCAAATACCTAACTTTACTCTTCTTACTAACCTTAGATCCAGAAACCAATCTATGTCCCTGGTCATCATACTGCAGGCTAGTGATAGCTGATTTATGACCGGCAAAAACACACACTACTTCATTGTTGGTCAATTCAAAGACTTGTATGTTGCCATCCACATAACCGACGGCTATGTGGTGACCAGATGGGCTGGCCGCAATTTGGGACACCACCACATTCTCACCTGGTAGGACTTGTGCCTGAAATTGTATTATAATGAATGATCTGAGAAGTTTTAGAAAATTACTTTTAAAAAACTATGTATAACAACTGTCTTAGCTAAATCAGGTGAAAGTACCAATAAACAGAACATGTATTTTTATCCTTTATGTTTAAGATATCGTGAATTTTAGCTTTGTTTGAGTTAAACGAAGAATTTTAACGAAACGTGACTCGAGGTTATAAAAATTTGTATTGTATCAAATAATATAAATGTGGTGTGTATGGTTTGACGTACCTTTTCGCCTAGCCTCATGTCCCAAATAATAACATGTTCACAAGCTCCGACAGCCACATATCTTCCACTTATTCCATTCAGAGTCACATGAACACAATTGCAGTCTGCACTGGAGATAACATTAAACGTCCCACTCGGAGCATAGCGTAAATATTGTTTAGTCAATCCCATTTTGCTACCAAGTATTACACTTTGTCAATCCGTAAACACAAAATGAGCTATTCTTCAAACTATATTCCATAAAATATTGAATGAAAACATAACCTTAAACATCCAAAACACACATTTCTATGTTTTTATTTATTTCTGCCATAACATGGATAGTGATGTGAACTTGGGATAATATACACACTGATTATCATCCCATGTGAACCAAAGCTAGTTACAGACTGTTGTTACACCATCATCAGCTAAAGGAATAACAGTTTTAAAAAAGACAGTTCAATCAAAAGATAATCTCATGGTTTTAATTCCAGGTTCTTCATGGATATGTGTACTACTCTACTAGTATAGTATTCTTACATCTGTGCATCTATGAAAATCAACGGTGGATTCAATTGTGATTGCCAAATTGTAACACTAATTCAAAGTTCCACAGAATCAGCTAGACACTTGTTTATTCCTTGTTCACTAGCTCTATATAAGTAACTGGAAATTTATGGGCATAGAAGTTATCTCTTGTGCCAACTTATTTATTTTTACTTATCTTGCCAAGAAGTCTTTCGATGCGATGATGAAATTTTACTACAATAATCATGAAATAATAAACTAAAATTTTATTATTATTCATTCCCAAAAATAATAACTGCGATTATAATTTAGTAGTACCCATCACTTTTGATTTTTTTAATTATTTTATGTCAGGTTTAATTCGGTACTGATGTGTGTTTTTAATGCGTGGAAACTGAAGATATAATAAAACAATCAAACATTTTAGGATTATCTCGTGATAAGACTATATTTTAATTGTTTTTAGGCGCTACAGTTTCAGCGCCAGCGTTGTGTTATGTTACTCAACAATACTAGGTGAGTGGAACACGCGTTAACAAGATAATATTCGAGCACTTGATTGTATGCTCTTGTCGCACTAATACAATTAATTTACAATTTGCAGGTTGGTGGGATTCACGAGTCGCTCTCGGAAGTTCGAAATGGAAGGGCACTCGACTTCTGATATTGTTATTTTGAGTGGCAACTCGCATCCTGAACTTGCTGAAATGATTGCCAAGTTAGTAAATGAGAATATTCTAGTGCCTCAACAACATTTTTCTACTTGCAGCAGTCTGTGACCAAAGCCGCGCTCTAACCATACTTTATTTTACTTTTGTTTGTCTCCAATATTTGTTTACATTGTTTGGATTATCTGTTGTTGCAGTAATATCATTAATATCAATCGCTTGACAATTCAGACCCTTAAGGTTCAAAGAAATATCATTTATGAAAGTACCTTTTTGATAGTAGACTTATTCAGACTATTGTTTACAAGATAAAACTCATTGCATTGTAACAAAAGAAAATTTTTTTTTTCCTGCAGCCGGCTTGGTTTCCGCAAGGGTGGTTGCTCCGTGTATCACAAGACAAACAGGGAAACTATTGTGGAGATTGCTGACTCTATCCGTGGGAAGAACATCTATATTGTCCAGACTGGCACAAAGTAAGTTCGCACACACCAGGATATATACTCATAGCAATACAATTATCAACAAATTCTTATCATTGCAATTGAAACAAAGAATTGTTAATTGATAAGCACTCAATCTAAACTAAATTAAATTTTACTATCATACTAATTACTATTGTATTATAAATATAAAAAAATACAATTGCCACTTAAACTTCTGACTACCGTTAAAGTGTTTACTTCATGACATGTTCTTTAATTAATTTTTCTGGCATGATTGCATGTGTTCACACATAAACATGCCACACACCCATCCCTATAAAGGTGTATGTACACCCTACATTACCAAACTAAACTAACACAACCATTCTTCACCAGGGATGTGAACAACAACATAATGGAGCTGCTGATCATGGCCTATGCTTGCAAGACGTCCTCAGCGCGCTCCATAGTTGGTGTCATACCGTACCTGCCTTACAGTAAACAGTGCAAGATGAGGAAACGAGGTTGCATTGTGACGAAACTCCTTGCTAAGATGATGTGCAAGTCTGGCCTCACCCATATTATCACCATGGACCTTCACCAGAAAGAGATCCAGGGTTTCTTTGATTGCCCTGTGGACAATCTGAGAGCATCACCCTTCTTGCTTCAGTATATTCAGGAGAGTGTAAGTATTTTGTAGTGCTCTAACTATCTAACAATGCTGTACACTTCACTAATGTACAGTACTTTAAAGACAAAAGCGTTCATAACCATTAACCCTTGCGGGGTATTCAGAGGTTCAAGTTTCCATCTCCGCAATTGTAAAGGTAGTAATTCTATGGCCACTTTGAATCCATGTGTTTGCCAGATAGTCAGTACTCAATGTGACAGTTTGTAAGCCATTGTCGCTATTTACAAGCACTGACTATTACCTGTTTGGAGAACAGGTAGGTTTCCTCTTGATGTTTTCCTTTATTGTAGTTTGTTATTGTATGTATGTACTAATATTATAATAAATTATAGTAAGTGTTGGTGAAAATATAAAAAGTATAGGTTGCCTCTTTAGTTCTTAGTATGTTTATAGCTGGATAGCTGTTTACTTTTTTATCCTAACTAACTCTCATGACATAAAAATAATTTAGTTTAATAGAATAAATAAGTAAACATTTATTAATACTCTTTGTTATTCTAGCTATTGTTGGTCAATCATTAGATGGAACAGATACTTTATTGTTTTCTTCTCTTTATCAATTGTAGTATAATAACAACTTATTCTTCAGATTCCAGACTACAGAAATTCTGTGATTGTGGCTAGGAACCCAGGTTCGGCCAAGAAAGCTACGTCCTACGCTGAACGGCTGCGTTTGGCCATTGCTGTGATACATGGAGAGCAGAAGGAAGCCGAAAGTGATATGGTGGATGGCAGATACTCCCCGCCGTGTATGACTAAGTATGTATTTGTTTATATATTTACCAGAAAATAGGGACTCTCCTCTAAATGTTTAACTCCTACTTCTAAATACCTTAATACCTACCTCGAAATGCTACTGTAAAAAGAATGATTTTCACAAGTGTGAGTTTAGAGTATGTCTTGATAATATGTAAATAAATGTTGTAATATAAAAAAATCTGCATTTGACCAAATTGAAAAAGAACTTATGTTTTTAATCTGTTGTTCCACCACTTTATTCCAACAACCTTTTTATTATGTTATATTAGTCTTTGAGATTACAGCCCCATATACCAAACTCCAATTATTTAATTGTCACAAGTTCAACACAATGAAATAATAATATATTTATTTATTGCAGCATTGACAGATCGCGCACAATGGATGTGTCAGTCGGTGTCCCGGTGCACCCAGCCAAGGAGAAGCCCCCGATCAATGTTGTGGGTGACGTTGGTGGCAGGATTGCTATCATGGTGGTAAGTAAACTTTGCTAGTTTGAATGATTGGTTAATCTTAGTTGTCAAGTCATATGTACTTCCGTATAATTCCTTTCTGAGTGGAGAGAACCTGGACAGTTAATAACTTATTAGTAATTTTTAACATTTGTATTATGGACATCAATATTCATGATAACCCAGTTCATAAGTGTTGATAAAATGAAATTGTTTCATTAGAGGATAATTGTTATTATTGTGTTGTGTTATAAATAAAGGCTAGCGGGATGACTGAAGCATTATGTTTTATATAAGCAAATTTAGGTGAATAAATTGACTGCGTAATGTGTACATTGAAGTACTAATAACATGTTTATATTCCTCCACAGGACGACATGATAGACGACGTCCAATCATTCGTAGCCGCAGCAGAGGTACTCAAGGAATGTGGTGCTTACAAAATCTACGTCTTAGCTACACACGGCTTGCTATCATCAGACGCTCCCCGTCTCATTGAAGACTCGCCTATCGACGAGGTAGTGGTGACTAATACAGTGCCCCACGAGCTTCAGAAGATGCAGTGCAACAAGATCAAGACCATAGACATATCGGTGCTCCTCAGCGAAGCTATACGGCGTATCCACAACAAGGAATCTATGTCCTATCTGTTCAAGAACGTTACGCTTGAAGATTAATGTAAGTTTCATTGTTACTTGGAGCTAGTTTGAGCTTTCAGATCTTAGTGTCATAAATGGAATTAATTAGGGTTAAAACACTTGCACGATCATTCAAACATGAGGTATTTGGAGGTTTGACTGGCTATTAAAACATGGGGTAATGTTAAGTGTCCATTGAAATTGCAATTGCAGTGTTAGTGATTCTATGGCTACCTTGAACTCATGTTAAGCAGGGACTCAACAGTGCTAAAACCTGATAGCAAAATCATAGTCCAATAGACCCATTAACAGCTTCACTCAGTGACTGAAGTGATTTTGAACTACGATTTTGCAAAATGCATTAGTAGTATTGTGCCCCAGATAGTCAACACCGAATGTGACAGACGGTATACAGGCAAACATTTAAATGGATATTAATAAAATGGTTTAAACAAAAGCTTTTGAAAGCCAAGTTAATTAAACGTGAGGTGTAATAAACATGTGATTGTGGTAAAGGTGTCCAAGAGTGTATCATAAAATAATCTAATGATTGTGATAAAATATTTGCATCAACGGCACATGAAAGATGCCATTTTTTTCTGCTCACGTCAAGACAACTGTATATGTGTAGCAGCAATATAGCACTTTAGTTATAAGTAAGATAAATTAAGCAAATTTTGCAGTAATAAAGTATAAATAACAAAATAAAGTTAAGCTACTAAACACACTAATTAATAAAATAAGGACACCAGAATTTCAGTACATTGAGAATGTATACTAAGTTTTTTCTTATCTTAATTTTAGTATTATTTTTCCATTCATCCATTACACTGCCATTACCTTAGTGGCATAAAAATTCCTTCAAAGGCCCTTGGCTAGGTATATCTAATAGGGCCTTATCAGTTTTCATTTCAGCATTTAATCAGTATTTTCTTTCTACTTCATAATTCTACAGTATTACTATCTATGCATTTTTATGTTAAATGATTTTAATCTTATCTGAAAGCTCTTACTAATGTAATGTATCTAGCACTAGAATATGTAGATTTTTGAATCTTTAAAACGTATAAAGTGTTATTTGTACAATATTTGAAACAGATTTTATACAGGAATATTTATGTATCAAAATTTGAAAGATGAAAAGCTATATTCAAGTAAGGTTTTTTATTATATTAATTTGGTATCTGAACTTTACTAAAGGTCTAGAAAATTTATAATTGAATTTGATAATTTGTAATACTTTTTAAACAAATACTGAAGTAAAAGAATAACATACCAATGTATCTCATGAATAAAAAAACATTTGCAAAAGATAACTCATAAGCTATGGTATATTGAATGAGCAGTAAATCCTGAATCAGACCAATAGTGTTGGAGCATTTTCACCAACACAACATAATAATTCCGTTTATATCTTCTTCCACTATTGATGAAAATATGGCCACAGTGTTTTTGAAATAATTTTGTATGTTCACAAATGCTATAAATTATAATATTTTATTGTGAACAGCGTGGAATTTCCATTAGAATGCTTGCAATTAAAAACCATATTATAAAATAACTTTGTTCTATCGAGAATTCCGTGTTCCACTAATTTATTTAATATACTTTTATTAAACTATTAACACATGGCAAATTCATAAACAAAACCTACTTTCATGTGCAAACATACCCATACATTTCCAAAAATATTTAATTGTGCATTAATGATATGCGAGATGTTCAGTGTGCCTTTTGCATTTTTGTATACCTATTTGTAGTATTCACTAGATTGGCTTTGCGTTTCTGTGTTTAAGATAATTGTATGGTTTATATGGAAATAATTTGTTATTAAAATATTACTACTAATGGCATTTTTCCAAGATAAATTCCAAAGCATTTGGTAGTGTATTATCAATATATTTTGTAAGTTATATTTTTCCACCTTTAAAACATGATATAAATCTATTTTTAAAGTTAGGTAGAAAAGTAATAGTAATGTGTATTTTAACAGAAATAGTATTGATTTGTTAGATTATGCAATCGAAATAAAATGTTTACAAAATAATGTATTGGGTTTTTCATTATTCCTTTATCAATAGTAAATAAGAAAATTGCTAACTACAGCTTGAAGCTCACAGCAGTTAATTATTGATATTATTTGTGCGTAAATTATACCTTGTCCCTGGCGGGCATTACCTATATACGTCCAAATATTTTATGTTTACTGTTTATTTCTATAGGAAAGATCTAATTTTGGTTAAGATTTATTAATTCGTTATTAAGCCAATCTATCATAATGTCGACGAAAGTAATGGCGTTAGCAATTCTTGATATTCCGTCGCCATGGCTACGTCAACTGCGCCAGCCATTGTAACCGAAGAAAACCGAATATTTCATAAAGATGGATTATAATTATTATGTTTAGCCAACTGTCAAATCAGGCCAAATACAAAGACTGAATTATAATTGATAGTGTGACATCGAGTCCCCGAAAGCGATTCTGTACTATATCCGCAGAAAGACAGTTTAAAATTTACACTACTAGTAGACATGCAATGTAATGGTTGTTTGAAAAAGTGATGGTTTGTGATATGTATGGCTTATATTTCCGTATGGATTGTGTTGGTGATTGTGATATTTCGATGAAAATATGCTTGCGATAAAATAGCTTACTTCTATAGTCTACTGCATTTTCATTGGTTAACATTTTTTTGGACTTAAAAGCTCGTCGTCCTTGTTATCATATGTAACATATATTTTCCTCATATAACCTATTCTTTTCGGAAGTGTGTATTCTATTACTTGCAGCTATTTAGTAATACCTTATCATATCAGAACCTTATTTAAAGGGTATGTCAATTTATGTACTTTTCTTATCTAGCTTCATATATTTTATATAATTCATTACTTGTCATTGGCGAAATTATCGCAAAAGTTACAATGAAAACATAACCTAAATATAAAAGTTTTCATTGCGAAAAAAAAATATTCCTCTAAATATTACAAGCTTTCAGTATTAGAATTTAGGCACTCTTTAACAATGTTATTACGTAACAGCGTATTCCTTAAACTGCAATAAGTGAATTAATATTTTTATCTTTTTAACTATCCGTCTATAAAATCTTATATTTAAAGATGAGACTGCTGAGAAAATTTATTTGTGCACATTACAACATAGCTTTTCAACGACGCTGTTATGGTAGCAATATATTAAAACTCAGTGAAAGGGGAGCTTATCAGGAGATATTCCCTAATAAATCAGCGTAAGTTTAACCTCGCTATTGCATCATGAACATTTGGGTCTAGCTTCAAACAAGACCTATATTGAAGACCCATACTATGTACGAGTAACACCAAATGAGTCTATGGTAACATTTCCGTGGATGGTATATTCATGTAATGTTAAATTTGTCTGTTTCTAATGTAAATCTATCTAGCGTATGAAGCATCCATAAGGATGCCAATGAAGTAATAAAGACACTGGAAAAACGAACTTGTGATGTCATTCCTTAAGAAATTTCATGCCAGCACGAGTACCTACTGATATAATACTTTCATACATACATATCAACATGTTTACTACTCAACGGTACATTATATCAATATCCTCATCTTACACTAAATCAATTTTTAACCTTTTCATACTTGCTTTTCTGTCCCGTAGTATACTTCCTTTAGGGATATATAAAAACATACATAACATACGCTTCACGACTTGTGTATACACACTCCCTTTTTTATTATGGCGGGGTAGTCAGAGGCTTGAATGCCCATCTCCGAAATTTCGAAGGCATGTTAGGTATGGGTCATTCGAAATATAACATAACATATATAGGGATATATAACATAACATAATTATCATTTTAGGCATGAAATCAAAAGCCTTCTAGTCAAAGAGCCGCAGTGTGTGTATGCAGGCTTCGATCCAACCGCTGATAGCTTGCACATAGGGAACCTCCTTGTTGTTATCAATTTACTCCACTGGCAGCGCGGAGGACATAATGTCATAGCATTGGTAATGTATCTGAAGTTTTACTAGTTTTTAAATAATCAATTGAAAACCAATATAATAGATAGACGGACAGATTTAGCTTATTTTCTCATAAATTGAGTATGAGGACTTAATTACCAATACTAGCAGTTTCATCATAGTTTACACCCCAAAATTATTGGGGCCATTGTAACCTTCAACCATCCAAAATAGATATCCATCCATTCATAACTTATTATGTATATTATTATTCTCTTTAGCTAGGTGGCGCCACAGGTTACATAGGAGACCCAAGCGGCAAAAGCACAGATAGAAAAGCATTGGCAAATGACATAATACAGGGAAATATAAAAGCAATTAAAAAGAACTTAGAGAGGATATTTGAAAATCATAGTCAGTATTTTTGGACTGGAAAAGACTTGAAACCTGTAATGTAAGTTTTTGTACTTATTCACTATATTTCAGGCTCTAACCATTATCTGCAACTGAAAGTTATTATTTGTGTACCATAAATTATTCTTAAACAATCCCTAAATTATTAAGATTTGTTATTCTCGAATATTAATGCCAACCCAAATTATTAAGTAATTGTCGCCAAGTAGATTGTTTTCCTAGAAATGGATTGAAAATTTAGTTTATTATAATTTCTGTAGCTCTAACTTTACCTAATTTAGATTTTATGATAACATATGATATAATGATCACACTTGATAATCACACACATCTAGATTAATAAAATACTAAAGTTTGTAAATCAGGAAAATAAAACCTTTTTACTGATCTCATACTAGTTATATAAAAAAAACTAATAATTATTGATTTTTGTTATGGTTCTTATCTTGATAATAATTATGATGAATCGTATCTAACTAGTTGACTATTGAAAAGCTTTTACATTCTGAGGAATTGAAATGATTTTATTGTATAAGTATCTGATTAACAGAATCAGTCCCAACTTCTTACAACTCGTCCTTTCTACTCATATGTAATAAATTTGCTAAATTTTATGCTATGGTATGTATGACTTATTTTATGTACATTAAGAGACATCTATCATTCCAGTATAGTAAACAACGAATCATGGTACAGAACCATAGACTCAATACAGTTTGTAAGTGACATTGGACGCAATTTCCGTATGGGACAGATGCTAATGAAACAAAGTGTGAAGACGAGATTGGCTTCCGAAGTGGGCATGAGTTTTACAGAGTTCACATACCAGATATTTCAAGCATATGATTGGTTACATCTGCTAAGAACGTATGGATGTCGGTTTCAGGTATGTTATAAGTTATTAATTTAATGTGTGATGTAATAATAATATTACTTAGGTCTTAGGACATTATTACACCAATTGAACTAGCCCCTTGGTAAGTTTATTTAAAACTTGTGTTAAGGGTACTAGTCAACATATGTTTAAAAAATATATAGTTATTAATTATTATACATAGCTAAATACGTATATAGTATAATCAACAACCAGACTGGAAAGCAGAAGAAAAGCTTAGTTCTTAACTCTGCCTCCACCAGGAATCAAAGCCAGGACCTCAACCATAAGCGTTCTGGTGGTTAACGAATCGAGCCATGGAGGTTGTCATATAAATAGAACTAGCTGCCTTTCTTCCTAGCCTGTAGGAGGGGACAAACATGTAACCTATCTCTATTATATTATATTCACGTACATTGCAAGACAAATAATGCGAATTTTTTACACATATTATGAATTTGACGTTTTGTATTCTTATAAATAAGTTTGTTTCCCCATCATCTTATACAGGCACATGATATATTCCAATGAATATTTAAATGCTGTAAGAAAAAGTCTTTTGTTTTGTTTATACATCTGGTTCAATGTTTATTTTAGTTATTGTTATTACAGATAGGTGGCAGTGATCAGCTTGGCAATATTAGTGCTGGACACGAGTTCATAAGCAGAACTGAAAAGAAAGAAGTTTATGGTAATGTTTACTCACATACATAATATACTACTCGTAACTTTCTTTGGGATGAATAGTGAATGGATATAGAATATTTATACATTGATGTAAAATATTAGTAACAAGATACTAGCTCATTATCCAATAGAATGTATTTTACTCTTAAGTACACTCATTTATTCACCTCCTACAACATACCACTTTTTTCTAAATAAATTAATATGTCAAGACAAACGCATTCACGACCATTAACCCTTGCAGGGTACTCAGAAGTTCAGGTTTCCATCTCTGCAATTGTGAAGGAAGGCGAATTCAATGGACACCTCAAACCCACGTGTTGACCAGATAGTCAGTACTCAATCTGACAGGCGGTAAGCCATGTCGCCTTACGCATTTACAAGCACTAACTATTACGGAGAACAGGTAGGTTTCCTCACGATGTTTTCCCTCACCGTTATGTAATCATAATGGTTCTTAAAATATTCATCATTTTCATAATGCAAACTAATAACTTATTTAACATATTCCAGGCTTAACCCTCCCCTTAATAACGACAGAGGAAGGTGATAAATTCGGCAAGTCAGCAGGCAACGCTATTTGGATGACAGAGAGCAAGACCAGTCCGTTTAGTTTCTACCAGTTCTTCATAAGGACTAAAGATTCTGAGGTGGAAAAGTACTTAAAGCTGTTCACGTTTATGACCCTAGGAGAAATTAGGGAGGTCATGGCGAAACATGAAAGGGAGCCAGGCAAAAGGCACCCCCAAGTGTGTTTAGCTGAGTACCTTACTAAGTTGGTGCATGGAGGTAAGGTTCATGTTTATATAGGTTTATTTGGATTATAAGCGTAGTAGATTAAACCTGTTTAAGAATTAGAATAAGGTGAAATGTAGATTTGACGAGCGTTATCGATGAATTTGATATAACACTTTACGAGTCAGCGGTTTAATTAGTACCCATTTCCGTAATCACGCGTAGTATTCGACGCATTTCGTAAATGTATTTTTATTACGAAAATGTACATAGAATTTCATTAAACTTCATTTCCATTGGTATTTGAACCTCGTAATATCTTCCCTGTAACCTCGATACAGAGTCAAGCCCCAAACAACTGAGCTACGTCGAATGAAATTATATATGTATAATATGTACCTTTACCATTTTTACCCGGAGTTACTCGTTGGTTCTTCTCCAAGCCAGGGCTTCCGAACCAACGGTAGAATTGTAATGCTAAGAGACAACCAATATCAGGCAAAAGTTTTGACTTTCAATGAATGTACATGTACTTTTGTTGAATGCAAACATTTGACTTAGACTTTATTATTTTCAGAAAAAGGCCTGGAACAAGCACGCCTCTCCTCCGCAGCGTTATATAGCAAAGACATAAAATCCCTCCTGGAGTTGCAGAGAAGTGACTTCCCCACCATATTCGAGGGGGCGCCTGTGCTCAACTTGTTACTGTCGCCCGGTATTACGGTTTTGGAGTTGGCTATGAAAGCGCAGTGCTTTCCCACGGAAAGTAAGTATAGAAGTGGTACATACATAAATATTCACGTCCCCAACGGGATAGGCACAGACTATAAAACTATCTAACAATGCTGTTCACTTCACTAATGTACAGTACTTTAAAGACAAAAGCGTTCATAACCATTAACCCTTGCGGGGTATTCAGAGGTTCAAGTTTCCATCTCCGCAATTGTAAAGGTAGTAATTCTATGGCCACTTTGAATCCATGTGTTTGCCAGATAGTCAGTACTCAATGTGACAGTTTGTAAGCCATTATCGCTATTTACAAGCACTGACTATTACCTGTTTGGAGAACAGGTAGGTTTCCTCTTGATGTTTTCCTTTATTGTAGTTTGTTATTGTATGTATGTACTAATATTATAATAAATTATAGTAAGTGTTGGTGAAAATATAAAAAGTATAGGTTGCCTCTTTAGTTCTTAGTATGTTTATAGCTGGATAGCTGTTTACTTTTTTATCCTAACTAACTCTCATGACATAAAAATAATTTAGTTTAATAGAATAATAAAGTAAACATTTATTAATACTCTTTGTTATTCTAGCTATTGTTGGTCAATCATTAAATGGAACAGATACTTTATTGTTTTCTTCTCTTTATCAATTGTAGTATAATAACAACTTATTCTTCAGATTCCAGACTACAGAAATTCTGTGATTGTGGCTAGGAACCCAGGTTCGGCCAAGAAAGCTACGTCCTACGCTGAACGGCTGCGTTTGGCCATTGCTGTGATACATGGAGAGCAGAAGGAAGCCGAAAGTGATATGGTGGATGGCAGATACTCCCCGCCGTGTATGACTAAGTATGTATTTGTTTATATATTTACCAGAAAATAGGGACTCCTCTAAATGTTTAACTCCTACTTCTAAATACCTTAATACCTACCTCGAAATGCTACTGTAAAAAGAATGATTTTCACAAGTGTGAGTTTAGAGTATGTCTTGATAATATGTAAATAAATGTTGTAATATAAAAAAATCTGCATTTGACCAAATTGAAAAAGAACTTATGTTTTTAATCTGTTGTTCCACCACTTTATTCCAACAACCTTTTTATTATGTTATATTAGTCTTTGAGATTACAGCCCCATATACCAAACTCCAATTATTTAATTGTCACAAGTTCAACACAATGAAATAATAATATATTTATTTATTGCAGCATTGACAGATCGCGCACAATGGATGTGTCAGTCGGTGTCCCGGTGCACCCAGCCAAGGAGAAGCCCCCGATCAATGTTGTGGGTGACGTTGGTGGCAGGATTGCTATCATGGTGGTAAGTAATTACTTTGCTAGTTTGAATGATTGGTTAATCTTAGTTGTCAAGTCATATGTACTTCCGTATAATTCCTTTCTGAGTGGAGAGAACCTGGACAGTTAATAACTTATTAGTAATTTTTAACATTTGTATTATGGACATCAATATTCATGATAACCCAGTTCATAAGTGTTGATAAAATGAAATTGTTTCATTAGAGGATAATTGTTATTATTGTGTTGTGTTATAAATAAAGGCTAGCGGGATGACTGAAGCATTATGTTATATATAAGCAAATTTAGGTGAATAAATTGACTGCGTAATGTGTACATAAACATAATAATAAGTACTAATAACATGTTAATATTCCTCCACAGGACGACATGATAGACGACGTCCAATCATTCGTAGCCGCAGCAGAGGTACTCAAGGAATGTGGTGCTTACAAAATCTACGTCCTGGCCACACATGGCTTGCTATCATCAGACGCTCCCCGTCTCATTGAAGACTCGCCTATCGACGAGGTAGTGGTGACTAACACAGTGCCCCACGAGCTTCAGAAGATGCAGTGCAACAAGATCAAGACCATAGACATATCGGTGCTCCTCAGCGAAGCTATACGGCGTATCCACAACAAGGAATCTATGTCCTATCTGTTCAAGAACGTTACGCTTGAAGATTAATGTAAGTTTCATTGTTACTTGGAGCTAGTTTGAGCTTTCAGATCTTAGTGTCATAAATGGAATTAATTAGGGTTAAAACACTTGCACGATCATTCAAACATGGGGTAATTGGAGGTTTGAGTGGCTATTGAAATTGCGATTGCAGTGTTTGTGATTCTATGGCCAACTTGAACTCATGTTAAGCAGGGGCCCAAGACTGCTAATATGTAATAGCTAAATCATAGTCCAATCCATTAACAGCTTCACATGTTTACTGAAGTGATTTTGAACTAAGATTTTTCAAAATGCATTAGTAGGATTGTGCCCCAGATAGTCAACACCAAATGTGACAGACGGTATACAGGCAAACATTTAAATGGATATTAATAAAATGGTTTAAAGAAAAGCTTTTGAAAGCCAAGTTAATTAAACGTGAGGTGTAATAAACATGTGATTGTGTTAAAGGTGTCCAAGAGTGTATCATAAGATAATCTAATATGATTGTGATAAAAATTTTGCATCAACAGCACATGAAAGATGGCATTTTTTTCTGCTCACGTTAAGACAAGTGTAAATGTGTAGCAGCAATATAGCACTTTAGTTCTAAGTAACGTAAATTAAGCAAATTTTGCAATTATAAATTAAAAATAACAAAATAAAGTTAAGCTACGAAACACACTAATAAATAAAATAAGGACACCAGAATTTCAGTACATAGAGAATGTATACTAAGTTTTTTCTTATATTTTAGTATTATTTTTCCATTCATCCGTTGCACTGCCACTACCTTAGTGGCATAAAAATTCCTTCAAAGGCCCTTGGCTAGGTATATCTAATAGGGCCTTACCAGTTTTCATTTCAGCTTTTAATCAGTATTTTCTTTCTACTTCATAATTCTACAGTATTACTATCTATGCATTTTTATGTTAAATGATTTTAATCTTATCTGAAAGCTCTTACTACTGTAAATGTATCTAGCACTAGAATATGTAGATTTTTGAATCTTTAAAACGTATAAAGTGTTATTTGTACAATATTTGAAACAGATTTTATACAGGAATATTTATGTATCAAAATTTGAAAGAGAAAAAGTTATATTCAAATAAGGTTTTGTATTATTTTGATTTGGTATCTCAACTTTACTAAAGTCTAGAAAAATAATAATTGAATTTTATAATTTGTAATACTTTTTAAACAAATACTGAAGTAAAAGAATAACATACCAATTTATCTCATCAATAAAAAAACATTTGCAAAAGATAACTCATAAGCTATGGTATATTGAATGAGCATTAAATCCTGAATCAGACCAATAGTGTTGGAGCATTTTCACCAACACAACATAATAATTCCGTTTATATCTTCTTCCACTATTGATGAAAATATGGCCACAGTGTTTTTGAAATAATTTTGTATGTTCACAAATGCTATAAATTGTAATATTTTATTGTGAACAGTGTGGAATTTCCATTAGAATGCTTGTAATTAAAAGCCATATTAAAAATAATTTTGTTCTATCTAGGAATTCTGTGTTCCACTAATTTATTTAATATACTTTTATGAAACTATTAACACATGGCAAATTCATAAACAAAACCTACTTTGATGTGCAAACATACCCATACATTTCCATAAAAATATTTAATTGTGCATTAATGATATGCCAGATGTTCAGTGTGCCTTTTGCATTTTTGTATACCTATTTGTAGTATTCACTAGATTGGCTTTGCGTTTCTGTGTTTAAGATAATTGTATGGTTTATGTGGAAATAATTTGTTATTAAAATATTACTACTAATGGCATTTTTCCAAGATAAATTCCAAAGCATTTGGTAGTGTATTATCAATATATTTTGTAAGTTATATTTTTCCACCTTTAAAACATGATATAAATCTATTTTTAAAGTTAGGTAGAAAAGTAATAGTAATGTGTATTTTAACAGAAATAGTATTGATTTGTTAGATTATGCAATCGAAATAAAATGTTTACAAAATAATGTATTGGGTTTTTCATTATTCCTTTATCAATAGTAAATAAGAAAATTGCTAACTACAGCTCGAATCTCACAGCAGTTAATTATTGATATTATTTGTGCGTAAATTATACCTTGTCCCTGGCGGCCATTACCTATATACGTCCGAATATTTTATGTTTACTGTTTATTTCTATAGGAAAGATCTTATTTTGGTTAAGATTTTTTTAATTCGTTATTAAGCCATTCTATCATAATGTCGGCGAAAGTACTGGCGTTAGCAATTCTTGATATTCCGTCGCCATGGCTACGTCAACTGCGCCAGCCATTGCAACCGAAGAAAACCGAATATTTCATAAAGGTGGATTATAATTATATTTTGCCAACTGTCAAATCGGGCCAAATACAAAGGCTGAATTATAATTGATAATGTGACATCGAGTCTCCGAAAGCGATTCTGTACTACATCCGCAGAAAGACAGTTTAAAATTTACACTACTTGTAGATGTGCAATGTAATGGTTGTTTGAAAAAGTGATGGTTTATGATATGTATGGCTTATATTTCCGTATGGATTGTGTTGGTGATTGTGATATTTCGATGAAAATATGCTGGCGATAAAATAGCGTACTTCTTAAGTCTACTGCATTTTCATTGGTTAAAATTTTTTTTGGACTTAAAAGCTCGTCGCCCTTGTTATCATATGTAACATATATTTTCCTCAAATTTATTATATACAATACAACAAGTAATTAAAACTATACTACTTTTCCTCATATAACCTATTCTTTTCGGAAGTGTGTATTTTACTACTTGCAGCTATTTAGTTATACCTTATCATATCAGAACCTTATTTAAAGGGTATGTCAATTTATGTACTTTTCTTATCCAGCTTCATTTTTTTTATTTAATTCATTACTTGTCATTGACGAAATTATCGCAAAAGTTACAATGAAAACATAACCTAAATATAAAAGTTTTCATTGCGAAAAATAAATATTCCTCTTAATATTACAAGCTTTCAGTATTAGAATGGAACTCTTTAACAATGCTATTACGTAACAGTGTATTCCTTAAACTGCAATAAGTGAATTAATATTTTTATCTTTTTAAATATCCGTCTATAAAATCTTATATTTAAAGATGAGACTGCTGAGAAAATTTATTTGTGCACATTACAACATAGCTTTTCAACGACGCTGTTATGGTAGCAATATATTAAAACTCAGTGAAAGAGGAGCTTATCAGGAAATATTCCCTAATAAATCAGCGTAAGTTTAACCTAGTTATTGCATCATGAACATTTGGGTCTAGCTTAAAACAAGACCTATATTGAGGACCCATACTATGTACGAATAACACCAAATGAGTCTATGGTAACATTTCCGTGGATGGTATATTCATGTATTGTTAAATTTGTCTGTTTCTAATGTAAATGTATCTATTGTATGAAGCATCCATAAGGATGCCAATGAAGTAATAAAAACACTGTAAAAACGAACTTGTGATGTCATTCCTTAAGAATTTTCATCCCAGCACGAGTACCTACTGATATAATACTTTCATACATACATATCAATTCTATCAATATCCTCATCTTACACTAAATCAATTTTACATTTCACTTTTGCCTCACTTACACCCATTAACCTTTTCATACTTGCTCTTCTGTCCCGTAGTAAGCTTCCTTTAGGGATATATAACATAACATAATTATCATTTTAGGCATGAAATCAAAAGCCTTCTAGTCAAAGAGCCGCAGTGTGTGTATGCAGGCTTCGATCCAACTGCTGATAGCTTGCACATAGGGAACCTCCTTGTTGTTATCAATTTACTCCACTGGCAGCGCGGAGGACATAATGTCATAGCATTGGTAATGTATCTGAAGTTTATATAATCCTATATGATAAATTGAATATTAATTAATAAATGTTTGCAATATACTAAAGACAGAACCAGCTAAATTATTCCTCAATTACTATCAGAATATATAGAATCTTAATAACATCACTGCAGTAAAATTCCTGAAAGGAACTTGTTTACAAACACTAGCAATTGTAAATACAACTTACCCCATGATTTAAACCACAAGTGGAGTAAGTTCATTGAAAGTAATGACCACCTCAAATTAGATGAGTAATAGTAAGTGACTTAAAATGCTTATTTTCTTTAGCTAGGTGGCGCCACAGGTTACATAGGAGACCCAAGCGGCAAAAGCACGGATAGAAAAGCATTGGCAAATGATATAATACAGGGAAATATAGCCGCAATTAAAAAGAACTTAGAGAGGATATTTGGAAATCATAATCAATATTTTTGGTCTGGAAAAGACTTGAAACCTGTAAAGTAAGTTATTTGTACCAATTCACTACATTCCTGGATCTAACCATTATCTGTAACTTTACCTCATTTAGATTTTATGATAACATAATGATATAATGATCACACTCGATAATCACACACATCTAGATTATAAAAATACTAAAGTTTTTAAATCAGAAAAATAAAACCTTTTTACTGATCTCATACTAGATGTGTTATATCAAAAAATTATTGATTTTTGTTATTGTTCTAATCTGGATAATAATTATGATGAATCGTATCTAACTAGTTGACTATTGAAAAGCTTTTACATTCTGAGGAATTGAAATGATTTTATTGTATAAGTATCTGATTAACAGAATGAGTCCCAAATTCCTACAACTCGTCCTTTCTACTCATATGTAATAAATTAGCTAAATTTTATGCTATGGTATGTATGAGTTATTTTATGTACATTAAGAGACATCTATCATTCCAGTATAGTAAACAACGAATCATGGTACAGAACCATAGACTCAATACAGTTTGTAAGTGACATTGGACGCAATTTCCGTATGGGACAGATGCTAATGAAACAAAGTGTGAAGACGAGATTGGCTTCCGAAGTAGGCATGAGTTTTACAGAGTTCACATACCAGATTTTCCAGGCTTATGATTGGTTACATCTGTTAAGGACGTATGGATGTCGGTTTCAGGTATGTTATAAGTTATTAATTTAATGTGTGATGTAATAATAATATTATTTAGGACATTATTACACCAATTGAACTAGCCCCTTGGTAAGTTTATTTAAAACTTGTGTTAAGGGTACTAGTCAACATATGTTTAAGAAATATATAGTTATTATATACATATAGCTAAATACGTATACAGGGTTATTTGTAAAACATCAACAACCTCGCAAGACCAGGTAGCTATCATCGTGAACAACAACATTTGTTCTACGACTTTTGATAATTTGACACATTTTACTTTCATACAAAAATAAATATCAATTTAATTTTACGTTTGAATGTTCTTAACTCTATGCGCATCGCATCGCAAAATGAGGTAGACAAACCCTTTCCGTCCCTTTCTTACATACACTAGCGCGCGAGCGTCGTGCGCGTCGCCTTTTCTTACCTACGTGAATCGAACATAGACCTACAAATGTCACGACAGTACAATAATAGCTTGAAAAATCATTATTAATTAATGTATTGAGTTATGATAAAACTCGTAGAACAAATGTTGTTGTTTATGATTTTAGCTATCTAGTCGTGCGAGGTTGTTGATGTTTTTCAAATAACCCTGTATAGTATATATAGTATAATCAACAACCAGATTGGAAAGCAGAAGAAAAGCGTAGTTCTTAACTCTGCCTCCACCAGGAATCGTAGCCAGGACCTCAACCATAAGCGTTCTGGTCGTTAACGAATCGAACCATGGAGGTTGTCATATAAATAGAACTAGCTGCCTTTCTTCCTAGCCTGTAGGAGGGGACGAACTTGTAACCTTGTGACCTATCTCTATTATATCATATTCACGTACATTGCAAGACAAATAATGCAAATTTTTACTAGACAAATATTATGAATTTGACGTTTTGTATTCTTATAAATAAGTTTGTTTTCCCTGTCATCTTATGCAGGCACTTGGTATATTCCAATGAATATTTAAATGCATGTAGTCAATGCTGTAAGAAAAAGTCTTTTGTTTTCTATATACATCTGGTTCAATGCTTATTTCAGTTATTGTTATTACAGATAGGTGGCAGTGATCAGTTGGGCAATATTAGTGCTGGACATGAATTCATTAGCAGAACCGAAAAGAAAGAAGTTTATGGTAATGTTTATATTTATGTTGTCACCTGCTTTCATGAATAAAAAAATTATATTTTAAATACATTGATGTAAATACTAGTAACAAGATGCCCATCTTAATCTTAATAGATTGTATTTTACTCTTCTTTTTTTTTAGAATGGGATTGCTCTTGGCCCGTACTAATCCAAGTAGTTGGATTGGTCAGGCCTAAGGTGGACCGAGCTCTCCCAGAAAGTGCTTGTGCACCCGCGATTTGAAAGTACACTCATTTATTCTAAGTACTCTAAAGTACTCTCATTTATTCACCTCCTACAACATACCAGATACACTTTTTTCTTTTAATATGTCAAGACAAACGGTAAGTAAACGGTAGTCAGAGGTTCAGGCATCCATCTCTGCAATTGTGAAGGTAGTAATTCAATGGACATCTCGAACCCGCGTGTTGACCAGATAGACAGTACTCAATGTGACAGGCGGTAATCCATGTCGCCATTTACAAGCACTAACTAATACCTGTTCGGGGAACAGATAATCCTCCCAATATTTTCCCTCACCGTTATGTAGTCATAATGATTCTCATAACAAATATTCATTATTTTCGAATGCAAACTAATAACTTATTTTACTTATTCCAGGCTTAACCCTCCCCTTAATAACGACAGAGGAAGGTGACAAATTCGGCAAGTCAGCAGGCAACGCTATTTGGATGACAGAGAGCAAAACCAGTCCGTTTAGCTTCTACCAATTTTTCATCAGGACTAAAGACTCTGAGGTGGAAAAGTACTTAAAGCTGTTCACGTTTATGACCCTAGGAGAAATTAGGGAGGTGATGGCGAAACATGAAAAGGAGCCGGGTAAAAGGCACCCCCAAGTGTGTTTAGCTGAGTACCTTACTAAGTTGGTGCATGGAGGTAAGGTTTAAATTTGTATAGGTTTATTTGGATCATGGACGAAGTATATTAAGATGTGTTTTTCATTTACGCACATAATTTACAGTCGCTAACGGTGAGGGAAAACATCGTGAGGAAACCTGCCTATCCCTCAGGATAGGTAATAATCAGTGCCTATATACGGCGATACGGTTCACTACCTATCACTACTACAATGAGGAAAAACATCGTGAGGAAACCTATCTGTTCGTCGAACATGTAATAGTCAGTGCTTGTAAATGGCGACATGGCTTACACCTGTCACATTGAGTAGGTACTGACTATCTGGTCAACACGTGGGTTCATGGTGGCCATAGAATTACTACATCCGCGATTGGGGAGATGGATGCCTGAACCTCTGACTACCCCGCATGGGTTGATGATCGTGAACGCGTTTGTGTTTTTGTCTTATATTGGCAAAATGGGCGTAGTAAATTAAGCCTGTTAAGGAATAAGAAGGTGAAATGTATATTTGACGAGCCTTATCGCCGATAAAACATAACATAACATACGCTTTACGACTTGTGTATACACACTCCCTTTTTTATTATGGCGGGGTAGTCAGAGGCTTGAATGCCCATCTCCGAAATTTCGAAGGCATGTTAGGTATGGGTCATTCGAAGTCCGCGTATCACTAAATAGACATCACTTGATATAATACTTTACGAGTCTGTGGTTTCATTAATACGTTCTGAGATAGTCAGCCGTTTAATTAGTGCACATCTCCGAATTGACGATGTTTTATTATTTCCCAAATGTAGTTTTTATTGCTCAACTTGGAAAATAATAAGAAAATAAAATATAGAAATTTTCATACGTACATGATCAGACGGGATTTGAACTCTGTACCTTTAAATCCCAACGACTGAAGTAGTCAATCAAACAATCAATCAGCCTATGACAGTCCACTGCTGGACGTAGGCCTCCCCAAGGTAACGCCACAAAACACGATCACTCGTGGCCCTCAGCCAACCACTACCAGCGACCTCTTTCAGGTCATCAGTCCATCTGGCAGGGGGGCGACCTACACTACGTTTACCGAGACGCGGAAATCCCAACGACTGAGGTAGTACTATATCCCATTAACTATAGGAGATGTCCATTAACTAATATAACATATACCTATACCATTTTTTATTATTTTCAGTAAAAGGCCTGGAACAAGCACGCCTCTCCTCCGCAGCTTTATATAGCAAAGACATAAAATCCCTCTTGGAGTTGCAGAGAAGTGACTTCCCTAGCATATTCGAGGGGGCGCCCGTGCTCAACTTGTTACTGTCGCCCGGTATTACGGTTTTGGAGTTGGCTATGAAAGCGCAGTGCTTTCCCACGGAAAGTAAGTATAGTAAAAAAAGTAATTTATAGTATTGTAAAAATAAAAGTAAGTATATTGTTACATACATAAATATTCACGTCCCCAACGGGATAGGCATAGACTATACATAACTACAACGATGTAGTGTTACATGGGATGCCAATAGAATGATAAGGTCTCTTGCTTTCTGGCATATTGTAGGAGACATGGTGTTTTTTTAAGGTCACCTCAGATACAGCATTGTATTATCACTTCATAGTATAAAACGAAGTCGCTTTCTTTGTCCCTATGCCCCTTTGTATGCTTAAATCTTTGAAACTTCGCTACGGATTTTGGTGCGGTTTTTTTAATAGATAGAGTGATTCAAGAGGAAGGTTTGTATGTATAATAACATCCATTAAATAGTGGAGTAGGCTATATATTTAATACCCGTGCGAAGCTGGAGCGGTTCACTAGTTTGTATATAATCCATTAATTAATTTCACGTATTTTAGTATATTCTAGCTACTACAAGCTGTTTTTTTTATTGATACATCATCGCAGCAGGTGACTAGAATCTATAGGGGTAATAACCCGTCACCATGGGGTCCCATCCCATACAATTTTTTTCGACCAAAACTTGAAGCATCAATAGGTGGCGCTATAAGTCATCAAAGACCGATAAAAAAATTATTATTGAAAAATATTGCGATTTTTAGCTATATTCATACATAATTCACCATAATATGTGATAATATGAATTTATGTACTTACTAGTGAGTAATAGAAAGCGCGGATATCAATTTCATAAATAATAAAGTAAGTAAAATTTATTTAATCCTGCCATCTGGTCAATACTTGTAGAAGCAACATTTTTCTATTCGAAAGCAGATGTCGCTGTGTATTGGCGGTTAGTATAACTACCTATAAATAAATGTATTCAGTACATATTACATAGTCACAGATATAATACTATACAGTACATAGACAGAGTTATGATTTCAAAAACATCTAAAATACAAACTGAATACCAGTGTCACAGACTTTATAGGCAGGCAATCGTACGAAAAATGTAAATGTCTCGATTCCCATACAGATTTCTTTTGATCCTGATAAACTACTATTATACGGCCAATTATTAGTTTATGTCTTATGTAATGTCAATAATGTTTTTGCTAAAATATTGGGTAGGTATTTTAATCGCGCTTATGAAAAATTATGATGTGTAGTTGTGATCATAAATATAGGATTCTACGGTTGTGATTCATACACCACCGGTTCTCGTTCTATCACCGAAGTTAAGCAACGCGGACGTGGGAAGTAATTGGATGGGTGACCATTTAAATTGCTCACGTATTGTTGTTTTGGTGAGGGAACCTGGTTTGGTTATGTAAAGACTTAGTTAATCACCTATTACATTGGTTATTGATAATCAGGTAACGATTGGGTTTCGATTGACTTAAGATTGCAAAAAAACTTAGTTGCCACTCAACATCTGACTACCCCGAAAGGGATGTGAATGCATATTTTGCACATAGGTTTTTTGTGTTCGTCTGTCGGGTGACGACGGGGATCGGCGATCAATCGGGGTCGGCGGCGGCAACATAATGTGAACACAGTATTATGTACCTATTCAGGATTATAACAGAGATCCCGCGCACTCGTAGATTGGGTAGGCATAGTTTACGAGGGAGCATGGAGCGAAGCGGCGCACCGCGGCAGCCCCCGCCGCCCTCGCCGAGAGCGCTGCAAGTCGCTCTCTGCTCTATTACGGGCACTAATAAAAGTAAATAATAGGGTATCTCTGATAATCAGCGTTCCGACGGTTACGGTTAACAACCGAAATATATCTGTTACTAAGCCAAACAGATATCGATTAACACGTAAAGAAAATAACCGATATATATAGCGGTTATTCGTAATTAAAGTTCATTTTGGCATGTTTTTGGACTGTAAAAATAGTAATCATTTTATGATGATCCAAAATAAACTTTATTGCAAATGCAGAAAAAATATTTCCCATTTGCACATTTCAATAAAATACATTAGGTATGCATTTTGTATTTCATTTTGGCATGTTTTTGTACTGTAAACATCTGTCAATATCTAATCATATTATGATGATGCAAAATTAGACTTTATTGAAATAGAATTTTAAAACTAATTTAAATTTTTATGCATTTGTAATATTTAAAATTTAAAATGCATGTATTTTATATTTCTTTTCATTTGTTTGGCGTGGTCACTATGTATGTATATTGCGATATTGCGTTAAAATTAATCGACTTATTTAATCGAATATAAAGAGAATGATTAAAATGTGCATTGCTAGATCTACATATACAAGTACATATATAAAACATTAATATAAAATTAACTACTGAAATATAATGATAATATATTTTTATATAGGTTGCGAAGGTAATTTATTGTGGCACAGTGGAAGGAAGATTATTATTGAGTTATTGAGATCAAATTGAGACAATCCTTTCTATTGAGCTAGGTAGCGTGAAGAACAGAAGAGCATGTATGAAAATGTTTATGGGTGTGAGTGAAGCAAGAGCAAACAGGCGTAAATATACATATTATGTACCTATGTAACGAATAATAATAATAGTCTAAGTAATACTTAAGTTTTTTATTTAATCTAAACAATTTCCTCTAAATTAGAAGCGCTGAAAAGCGGCTGTAGCCCTGTGGGTAAGACCTCGGACTTCGTATGAGAAAGGTCCTAGGTTCGAATCCTGACTCTGGCATGTACCAATGAATGAAATTTAAATATGTGTTTTTCATTTACGTACAAATTTACAGTCGCTAACGGTGAGGGAAAACATCGTGAGGAAACATGCCTATTTCTCAGAATAGATAATAGTCAGTGCCTATATGCGGCGATACGGTTCCCTACCTATCACGTTGGGTGCTGTCTATCTATTGATACGCGGGCTTCGAATGACCCATACCTAACATGCCTTCGAAATTTCGGAGAAGGGCATTTAAGCCTCTGACTACCCCGCCATAATAAAAACGGGAGTGTGTATACACAAGCCGTGAAGCGTAGGTATGTTTTATGTTTTTTTCTTTCTATCGGTACACTATTTCGTTTAAAAATCAATTCTATTATATATATATATTTCGAAGGCATATTCGATAAAAAGAAAATTTTATTATTATTATATTTAATCACTAGCATACACTTCACAGTGAAAACCTTTACAATCTTCTCCAAAATGTGAAATATAACGAGTTCGGATTTTACTTTTTAGTTTCTACCTTGCTAGGTACTACGCACACAAACACAAGTCACGCACACTCGCGCGATAAGGCGCGGCGCCTATCTGTGGTCGAGGTACCTAGTCGCGCGCGTCGCTTGATTTTGATCTATAAATGAAGTAGGTACCTTACATTCATGGGAGAAATGGGGCTACGTGATTACTGCCACCCCTCTAGGGGGAAGCGGGCGTGACGCGTATGTACGTAATTCTATTTCTTAAATATGTATACGTACGTTCACTGCTAAGACAGTACCTACTTTTATCGGTCTGCATCCCTCAGTCGCCTTTTACGACACCTGCACGAAGGGTGTCAAACTGTATTGGTGAAACACGGGTTAATTATGCATTTAAATTCTATAATATATTGTAGGTATTCCAGAATACTCATTAGGATTAGGTATTTATTTAGGTGAACTCTTTGACCAAATGTAACTGCCTATAGTAATCTAATAAACTCAATCTAATAATATAGTGCAAAGCAAATTAAACTGTCTTAACTCTAGTAATACTAGAAATTACCTCAATCCCTCAGTCGTCTTTTACACCTACAGGGGGGATGGGAGTGTCAAACTATATTGGTTAAACACGGATTAATAGGACTTAATCAGCAGTCCGATTTCTTCCCATGGATGTTGTACGAGTGGAATAAGGGCTCTAAAGTGATTTTTATCTATTTTGGGTGATGGGTTGGCAACCCATCACCCGAGACAGTATTATATTATCTGTGTCCGTGACTTGATTGATATTGATGCTGGCATACCACTTTATTAAATTTACATACCTAGTTAATTTTATAGAAACACCTTAGTGTTTCTATAAAATTACCGAATGACCCATACCTAACATGCCTTCGAAATTTCGGAGATGGGCATTCAAGCCTCTGACTACCCCGCCATAATAAAAAAGGGAGTGTGTATAGACAAGTCGTGAAGCGTATGTATGTTATGTTAAGTAAACACCTTAGAATATAATTATATAAACTCAAACACCTTAGTATTTAATTATCTGTGACCATATGAACCGAAAATAAACCATAAAATGAGCAAACAGTATTAGACATGCTGTATTTGTAATTTTATTCATATATTAGAAGTGCTGAGAAAAGGGGATGTAAGGAGTACCTGTAATTGGCAACCATGTATGCAAAGGTGTTAAAGAGGCGAACGTGGCATGCCAGGATCAGGAGAAATGGGGCAACGTAATCTCTGTCACCCCTCTAAGGGGAAGCGGGCGTGACGCGTATGTATTATATGTAATTCTAATTCATGACTTAATATTATGTATGCGTACGTATATGCGCTCATGACCATTATTAACATTGTCCCTAGTCTCCTTGTCGCCTCTTACAACTTGATGGAAAAAACCTGTATATATTTTAATATCTGTGAGACCTGTGACGAAGCACAGAAGGCTGAATTGTGAGTACCTATTAAAGAGTCCGTGAATCGTGATCGAGGCACATCGAGGTAAAATCGTCTGACGACGGATACTTGCTCGCTAGAAATAGACTCTGCGGTGAATTTTACATACCTACTTTATTTTATAGAAACACCTTATGAATCTAAAGACCTTATGAAATAAACCATAAATTGCCATACCATAATACCTACTCGTATGTCATTCAAGTTTTTTAAGGAAGGCATACATATAAGGCATAATACATAGGTGGCGGGGTAGCCGAGTGGATTAGCGCCTTAACTCTCTGGGTGATCCAGGTTCGAATCCCGGCGGCACCAATGTTTATTTCTAATTTCTAATAAATATGTGCCTTGCGTCCACACTCTAGTCCGTCCTAGCCGTAAAACGAGTTAGGTGGGACCAATTAAAACAGAGATAAAAAATAATTAAAAAATTATCGGGGAGTATCATATACCCTACTCAAATTTAGATGGAGCTATTTCACTTAATTTAGCTAGCTAATCGCTCTAGTATGGACAAATACAAAAGTGACCTCTATTATTGAGAAGATGCACGATTTATGCACGATTTCATGCATTCGATGTCACGCCATCTGTTTTTCCAATTTCGCTTCAAAAATAAGCGGAGTAAAATAAGAAGTTAGCACTTACCAAAAAATTTGTATGGGATGGGGTATCTGTACTGTATAGTATTATATTATCTGTGCCGTCACCAATATTTCTTAACAAAGTATTCACAATCGTAATACTAAAAGTGATTCTATGAAATTATTCCTGAAGTTCTGTCGGCCTCAAAAATAATTAACTACATGATGTATGTTGTGCTTGTATGCCCAATACTTAGTCGTTTCCCGTTATTTTATCCTTTCACATTAGCATGTAAATACATACATACATTTAATACATTATTTCAGGTGACGCAATAAGAATAATATAAGGTTGGACTGGATCCTACTGTACTGACGGGATAAAAATAGTTTGGAAAAGGATCGTGAATAATAAATACCGTGATCTCTGCCACTATAGGGATATAGGCATGATGTGTATGTATGTTTGAGGCGACTTAGTAACGAGATTAGGCACATCTTATTTGATCCTAAAACTGACTAAATATGTTTTACCCTTAAGGTATTAAAAAAACGCGATGGCTGTATGCATATTTTGTTTTCAGGTGACGCAATAAGAATAATATCAGCAGGCGGCTTCTACATAAACCACCAGAAGATAAGCAACGTGAACGAGGTGATAACGGAGTCGGCCCACATATTGCCAAACAAAGTGTCTTTGCTGCGAGTGGGCAAACGGAATAACTATATTGTAATGTGGAATACATAGTGTAGTGTAAGATTGTATTTATTAAACTACCTCTTGTTTTAAATGGGTGTTTTAGTGAAAGTATACATAATAACGCAATCATTATTATCTATTAACATGTCCCGCTACATGTAATATTACCAAACAACGAATGAAACACTAGAGAAAATAAATATTAAAGTGTAATCATTTAGAGTTGAGTAATCAATGTACAGTCAGCGCTAAAAGTGCAGTCCCAGTAACTTTTTATAAGGTTTACGTTTATAAGAACAATATTTTTCATTTTGAAGCACACTAACATATAGTGGCTATGACAATGCATAGTGGCGCCAGTTTTAAAATGTAAAATATTGTATGGTCATGGGGTCCCATCCCATACTATTTTTTTCGACCAAAACTTGAAGCATCAATAGGTGGCGCTATAAGTCATCAAACACCGATAAAAAAAATATTATTGAAAAATTTTGCGATTTTTAGCTATATTCATATTTAATTCATCATAATAGGTGATAATATGAATTTATGTACTTACTAGTGAGTAATGGAAAGTGTGGATATCGATTTTATAAATAATAAAGTAAGTAAAATTTATTTAATCCTGCCATCTAGTCAATACTTGTAGAAGCAACATTTTTCTATTCGAAAGCAGATGTCGCTGTGTATTGGCGGTTAGTATAACTACCTATAAATAAATGTATTCAGTACATATTACATAGTCACAGATATAATACTATACAGTACATAGACAGAGTTATGATTTCAAAAACATCTAAAATACAAACGGAATACAAGGTCACAGACTTTTATAGGCAGGCAGTCGTACGAAAAATGTAAATGTCTCGATTCCCATACAGATTTCTTTTGATCCTGATAAACTTCTATTATACGGCCAATTATTAGTTTATGTGTTATGTAATAATGTTTTACTAAAATATTGGGTAGGTATATTTGAATCGCGCTTATGAAAAATTAGGTATTATATTATCTGTGATTAGGATGTGTAGTTGTGATCATAAATATAGGATTCTACGGTTGTGATTCATACACCGGTTCTCGTTCTATCACCGAAGTTAAGCAACGCGGGCGTGGGAAGTAATTGGATGGATGACCATTTAAATTCCTCACTTGCTGTTGTTTTGGTGAGGGAACCTGGTTTGGTTATGTAAGGACTTAGTTAATCACCTATTACATTGGTTATCAGGTAACGATTGAGTTTCGATTGACTTAAGATTGCAAAAAAACTTAGTTGCCACTCAACATCTGACTACCCCGAGAGGGATGTGAATGCATATTTTGCACATAGGTTTTTTGTGTTTGTCTGTCGGGTAACGACGGGGATCGGGGATCAATCGGGGTCGGCGGCGGCGGCGACATAATGTGAACACAGCGCTGCTTTAAAACTAAACTGAAGAAACTCAAAAAACACTATTTTGCAAAAAACGTTGTTTTATAATATAGTTGATATATTTTTGACATTAAATTGCATATAATTTAAAAAAATGATTAAATATAAATACATTTTTTATCTTTTTATTAACTTAATATGTTCTATGTACTTATTATTTAATCTTTTTGAGATAAAATGTTTTTCGAGTTTCTTCAGTTTAGTTTTAAAGCAGCGACAGTATTCTGTACCTATTCAGGATTATAATACTATAAACCACCTATAAACAGAGATCCCGCGCACTCGTAGATTGGGTAGGCATAGTTTACGCGAGAGCATTGAGCGAAGCGGCGCACGCGGCAGCCCCCGCCACCCTCGCCGAGAGCGCTGCAAGTCGCTCTCTGCTCTATTACGGGCACTAATTTTAAATAATAGGTATCACTGAGAATCAGCGTTCCATCTAAAATAGACTTTATTACAAATGAAGAAAAAATATTTTCCATTTGCACATTTCAATAAAATGCAATAGGTACAGTCTGGCTAACGAAAGTAGATACTGAAAAAGCGCGGCAAATTTAAAATATATTAGCATTGCAACCCTAAAATAATAAGGAAAGTCGGAACAACTCACTTTGATACTTTGACATTTATTTTTATTTTACTAGTGGATACTTGCAATTTTGTCCGCGTTATGACGTGATTAAAAGTAGCTTATATAACTTGTTATCTCTTTATTAACTCCATACCAAACATTACACGGATACGACACTCCATTGTAGCGTATTAAAGAAACAAAAAGAACAAACAAAAAATAACTTATACGAATAATGTACTTACTTAATTAAAATAAAAAATATCAAGACATTTTACGCAAGTCAACCTAACCTAACTTTACGCAAGTCAACCATAAAGAACCATAAAGAAACATCAACAACACGCCTACTTCGGCGTCAGAAATAGGAATACCATACACTAATTCTGATTTTACCAAATTTTTCGGAAAATAGACAGAAATTAATTTTTTTTTAAATAAAATTGTTAAGTTTCTCCCTACCTAATTAGTTAATACATAGTGTACCTAATTACCTAAGCTATTTATTAGACCAACGTAAGGCTTACTGTAGCTCTTGAAATGATCCAACACGTAGATACGAAACTTATTTTCGATTAACACAATTTTAGCAGACGTACGAATTTTTAAAACTCATTTTATAAAATGTTCAAAATAAGTTTGTTTTAAAAATGCCTTTTTGGAATTACTTGTTCCTAAGTACTTTCTACTTTAAATACCCCAAATTGTAGGGTAAATATCCGATGGTAGGAACACTTTAGTGTTGTCATATAAAAAGTTTGCAAAATCATCCAGTATCTACTTTCGTTAGCCAGACTATATGCATTTTGTATTTCATTTTGGCATGTTTTTGTACTGTAAACATCTGTCAATATCTAATCATATTATGATGATGCAAAATTAGACTTTATTGCATTAGAATTTTAAAACTAATTTTCAATGTTATGCATTTGCAATATTTAAAATGCAATAGGTATTAATTTTATATTTCTTTTCATTTGCGTGGCGGCGTGGTCACTATGTATGTATATTGCGTTAAAATTAATCGACTTATTTAATCGAATAAAAAGAGAATGATTAAAATGTGCATTGCTAGATCTATATAAGTATACAAGTACATATTATATAAAACATTAATATAAAATTAACTACTGAAATATAATGATAATATATTTTTATATAGGTTGCGAAGGTAATTATTTATAGTGGCAAAGTGGAAGGAAGATTATGATTGAGACAATCCTTTCTAGGCAGGTGTAGGTAGCGTGAAGAACGGAAGAGCATGTATGAAAATGTTTATGAGTTTGAGTAAAGCAAGAGCAAACAGGCGTAAATATACGTATGTACCTATGTAACGAATAATAATAATAGTCTAAGTAATAATAGTTTTTTATTTAATCTAAACAATTTCCTCTAAATTAGAAGCGCTGAAAAGCGGCTGTAGCCCAGTGGGTAAGACCTCGGACTTCGTATGAGAAAGGTCCTAGGTTCGAATCCCAACTCCGGCCGGCATGTAACAATGAATGAAATTTAAATATGTGTTTTTCATTTACGTACAAATTTACAGACGCTAAAGGTGAGGGAAAACATCGTGATGAAACCTGCCTATTTCTCAGGATAGGTAATAGTCAGTGCACATATACGGCGATACGGTTCATTACCTATCACGTTGGGTGCTGTCTCTCTAGTGATACGCGGGATTCGAATGAGCCATACCTAACATGTCTTCGAAATTTCGGAGAAGGGTATTCAAGCCTCTGACTACCCCGCCATAATAAAAACGGGAGTGTGTATACACAAGTCGTGAAGCGTGTGTTTTATGTTTTTTTCTTTCTATCGGTACACTATTTCGTTTAAAAATCAATTCTATTATGTATATATATTTTGCCTTATATTCGATAGAAAGAAAATTTTATTATATTTAATTATACATATATAAATCACTAGCATACACTTCACAGTGAAAACCTTTACAATCTTCCCCAAAATGTGAATATAACAAGTTCGGATTTTACTTTTTAGTTTCTACCTAGCTAGGTACTACGCACCTAAACACAAGTCACGCACACTCGCGCGATAAGGCGCGGCGCCTGTCTGTGGTCGAGGTAGTAGCGCGCGTCGTCGCTTGATTTCGATTTACAAATGAATAGGTAAGTATAACTTACATTCATAGGAGAAATGGGGTTACGTGATTTCTGCTACCCCTCTAGGGAGAAGCGGGCGTGACGCGTATGTACGTAATTCTATTTCATAAATATGTATACGTACGTGTATGCGCTCACTGCTAAGACAGTACCTACTTTTACCGGTCTGCATCCCTCAGTCGCCTTTTACGACACCTACACGAAGGGTGTCAAACTGTATTGGTGAAACACGGATTAATTATCCATTTAAATTCTATAATATATTGTAGGTATTCCAGAATACTCATGAGGATTAGGTATTTATTTAGGTGAACTCTTTGACCAAATGTAACTGCCTATAGTAATCTAATAATCTCTCATCTCATCTAATAATATAATGCAAAGCAAATTAAACTGGCTTACTATTTATTTTGGGCGATGGGTTGGCAACCCCTCACACGTGACAGAATTATATTATCTGTGCCAGTGACTTGATTGATATTGATGCTGGCATACCACTTTATTAAATTTACATACCTACTTAATTTTATAGAAACACCTTAGTATTTTATTATCTGTGACCTTATGAATAGAAAATAAACCATAAAATGAGCATACAGACATGCTGTATTTGTAATTTTATATATTAGTTAGAAGTACTGAGAAAAGGGGATGTAAGGAGTACCTGTAATTGGCAACCATGTATGCAAAGGTGTTAAAGAGGCGAACGTGGCATGCCAGGATCAGAAGAAATGGGGCTACGTAATCTCTGTCAGCCCTCTAAGGGGAAGCGGGCGTGACGCGTATGTATATATATGTAATTCTAATTCATGACATAATATTATGTATGCGTACTTATATGCGCTCATGACCATTATTAACATAGTCCCTAGTCTCCTTGTCGCTTCTTACAGCTTAATGGAAAAAAACCGGTATATATTTTAATATCTGTGAGAACTGTGACCAAGAACAGAAGGCTGAATTGTGAGTACCTATTAAAGAGTCCGTGAATCGTGATCGAGGCACAGTGAGGTAAAATCGTCTGACGACGGATACTTGTACGCTAGAAATAGACTGCGATGAATTAGACATACCTACTTTATTTTATAGAAACACCTTATGAATCTAAACACCTTATGAAATAAACCATAAATTGAACAAACAGTATTTGACATGCCCTGCCTATCAGATCCTTTATACCTACTTGTATGTCATTCAAGTTTTTTAAGGAAGGTACCCATACATAGGTGGCGGGGTAGCCGAGTGGATTAGCGCCTTAACTCTCTGGGTGATCCAGGTTCGAATCCCGGAGGCACCAATGTTTATTTCTAATTTCTAAGAAATATGTGCCTTGCGTCCACACTCTGGTCCGTCTTAGCCGTAAAACGTGTTAGGTGAGACCAATTAAAACAGAGATAAAAAATAATGAAAAAAATATCGGCGAGTATAATATACCCTACTCAAATTTAGATGGAGCTATTTCACTTAATTTAGCTAGCTAATCGCTCTAGTATGGACAAATAACAAAGTGACCTCTATTATTGAAAAGATGCACGATTTCATGCATTCGATGTCACGCCATCTGTTTTTCCAATTTCGCTTCAAAAATAAGCGGAGTAAAATAAGAAGTTAGCACTTACCAAAAAATTTGTATGGGATGGGGTATCTGTACTGTATAGTATTATATTATCTGTGGTATGGTGTTGCGCTGACTGTCCATGATTTAGCACTCCGTTTTACCTTGAGCCAATTGTAATTGAGTCTCAAAGTGTTCGTATTCATAACGATATGTAGATGTACTGTATATATAAACATATCACGCCTATTTACCTTTCCCTAGGGTAGGCATAGATAACGGACCTATTTGTCTTTATTTGACTGAACGATTCAATATTAAAGTGCTTCTTACCAAGCATTTTGGTATAAGTAATAGAAAATAAAACGACACACTTCAGCATAACCAATATAATTGAACTCACAACTTAAGCTGACATACTTGAAGTATAATAATGCGTATCACATAAAACTCCTTACAACATAACATCGTTTAAGCTTAGCTAACATATGTAGTCATATTTCATTAAATAAATAAAATTCGACGTAGCTCAGTTGTTTGGGGCTTGGCTCTGTATCAGTGGGTACAGGGTTCAAATCCCGCTTGAGCATGTACCAATGGAAATGAATTTTAATGATTTTCTAAGTACATTTTCGTAATAAAAACACATTTACGAAATGCATCGAATTATACGGTGAGGGAAAACATCGTGAGGAAACCTACCTGTTCGTCGAACAGGTAATAGTTAGTGCTTGTAAATGGCGACATGGCTGACCACCTGTCACATTGAGTACTGACTATCTGGTTAACACGTGGGTTCGAGGTGTCCATAGAATTACTACCTTCGCAATTGCGGAGATGGACACCTGAACCTCTGACTACCCCGCAAGGGTTAATGGTCGTGAATGCGTTTGTTTGTTTCGTTTTGTTTGTTTCATTAAATAATGCACTAAATTGAGCTGCGTCGTATGGCTATCGGACTTACCTACTGGCATGCTCTCAATAATTTACTATCACTATTTCGAAATAGTACTTGCACTTTTCACTAGATGGCGTCATACAAATTTAAACTTCGCTGCGGCAGCATTAGGATACGTGAATAACGAATAAAATCGATTAAGTATAATGTAAGCTCTGGAAATATTGCGTATAAAACGGTGAAGTATGGAAAAGTGTAAAACTTATAGCCTAGTCGATTTTACGTAATTTCACGGGTATATCACCTTGATACTTAATATTACCTTACTGTATCTATGAATAGTTTTGTATCACACAATGTATTAGCGACAAGTTCTTTGTACGAAAAGCTGTTAATAAAATGAAATCACTAGCTGTGATCGATATTTACAAAGTAGAAAGTACGTACAAACGGATGCAGGGAAGTGACAGCCTAATGTTTAATAGGATGTGATAACAATTATTTAGAAACGACAAGAGAGCCACTATAGAATTACTAATATCACAAAATAAAAATATTCTTAACTTTATTATTGTACAATTTACTTAAGCCACGCTCATAGCTAATTGACGAAACCGATATGTCTTTTATATCCAATGCTACGTTAAAAATAACCAATTTACGGCAATTTAGTATATGAGTAATATACGTATATTTTTAAATTAAAACATTTAAATGTCTTTAGAAAACATATTAAAACACAATTTCATTAATTTCAACTAAGTTGATGATACTGCACTTGTTTATTAAAATTATTTTAGAAACAAAAAACAATATAACAGATATTTATGTACCAAATAAATTAAAATGTTTGACTTAACATGTTAAAAAAGAGGTTTTTACATGGATTTTAAATCCGAATTGAATAAAACAGTAAAATTTAAATAATTTAAATTCATAAAACATGTTTTAATGCCGAATTTATTTGTAAATGCAGTAAAAGTTGATTATTATAACAATTTAGGGTTGTAAAATAACAAAAAAACAATGTGATATCTAATGGAATTAATTATAAATGAGATGATAAAATGCTAATAATATTCAGCTACCTTAGGGGCCAAAATAAGGCTAGTATAATGTCTACGAGCGTTCCTTTAAATACTTTTCTTTAAGACTTGTTTTTTTATTTAACTTATTAGTGTATTGATTATTTTAATTTACAGCAAAGAAAGAAATTATGATAGACAATTTGAATAGGTAAAAAATGATATATAAATAAAAAATAAAAATGATATGAATAATGGGTAGAATAGGTAAAAAGGTAAAAGAGACTGAAATTATGTTTTACATACAACATTATCAACAAAGATATTTATAATGTATCGGTACAACACTGAAAAATGTATGAATTACAAAAATGAATAAAAAATCTATGAAATATGCTGCTCAAACTCCAATATACCTACAGCAATTTAAAGCCTAAGTTACTAAGATAATAAAGAAACGCCCGTCCACACTATTGTCACAACTTAAGCTAACCTTTTGACTATAGATCCGTGCTCTCGCTCTGCACGGGGGGCGGTGGCGCCGGCACGCCGGGTCGGGGCGGCCTATTCGATGGCCTGGGACTATCGGTGATGCTACCATCAGATTGAGAAAGCTGCCTGGTCTGTTTAGATAAACCCTTTAAATTCTCTAACTCCGCGTCTTTGCCACCCGAACTGTGCGTGCGTTGAACCGTCACCCTACTGTCTTCGTCCCCCCCAATTTGTATCACAGTGGGGTGTTGCTTGTCCACTGAATAAATTTGGGTGCGCTCCACGGTTGGCTGGTCGTCGATGATGACTGAGTTGCGGCCGCGGAAGCTCTGAGGGCGTAAGGTCGCCGGTCGCTCGGGCACCGCTGGCTTGTTACGCAGCTGGATCTCTGATTCTGGAATAGAATACGTACGAGATATTTACACTGTTTGATTCTAGATGTGGCTTAAAGTTAGTAGACTATGGCTTGGGAAACTTAACATTGTCTAAAGTTATAGAGAACTACACGTCCTAAGGTTGTTTCAATCCTTAACGGAAATAATAGACACAATTAGTGCTTAAGAAAAAAAATGAATATTCAAGATCTATGGGTCGTAATGGGAATAAAAATATAAGATAATATAACATGTTCTTCAACCTTCAGCAACGGTGAATCTTAATACATATTTACGACTTAAAAAAAAGTAATATATTGAGTTACAAACCTGGATCCGCAGCGTTGGGCAAAAGGTTTCGGGGCGCGGCCACCGGTCTCGGCGGAGGCTGCGTCGTAGGCTTCACCAATTTAACCTGTTTATCTAACATGGAAGTGTGGCATGACTGATCCCCAACCTTCATCCGCCCCACGGACCCCGTTTGGGCGGTGATGTTCTTCACTATTAGCGTGTCTTTGTCCCCAGACTTGTTGAGGGCCTCTTTGTCTTTCTCTAGCTCTAAGCTCTTGCGTCTCATCTCTATGAGCGTTTCTCTGCTGCCGTTTCTAGCTTCGTCCAGCATCTGCTTGTTTTGCTTGTACGTCGATCTGTTTATCGTTTGGGAGCCGCTGATCACTTTGCCGGTCTCCGAGATGAGCGGTCTCGGCGGCTTCGTCGGTTTGTCTCCGTCTTTTTGGTCCTTCGTCTCGCTCTTGTCGGGGGTGAAGCTGGGCGGAACTGGGGCCAGGGGCTTGTTCTTCCGCCTAGTGATGGGTTTGGGGCTGCCGTGTGGCGGACTAGATTGGTCTGACAAGGAACTGTTCGACTGAGCCTTTTTCATTCCGTTGTCTATTAGTATCAAGCTGGTGTCGTGACTGTTGCTTCGGGAGTGCCTGGTGGCGCCATCTGTTACGTTCTTGCCTTGACTATTGTTGTAATCGTACATAGATTTCGTCATACTAATATCTCCGTTGGGATCGTTTCCTAGTGCGACTGTTTGCGTGAAGCCTTGAACAAAGCCTGGTGAAAAGCCGTACTCAAACTGCTCCGGCAGGAGATCCTCCTTCGTGAACGTCACGAAGAAGTTGACGTCGTCTTTGAAGAACCAGTCGGCGTGTTTTATGAGCAGTTCCACGACGCAATTCACGACCGTCGCTACGTTCATGTCGAACGTGCTCTCGTCGGCCGCCCATAATAAGTTCGGAGCTATGACTATGGCCAAATTGGAGGTCGTCATTTTGTTCGTGCTTTGATTCTGAGTGAGGGCGGACAGGAATTTGATAAGATATCTAAGGTTTTGGAAGTTCGCTTCGGGTAGTAAGTGGATAGCCTCCCACAGTGCGTTCAGTTTCGCCTGTTCCGTGGGCTGTTTCGTCGCTGTGAGGAACGACTCATACAGCCTGTAAGTGAGTAGAGGCTCGGGCAGCTCTCGCAGGTACGACTTGAGTACGGAGGCCACCACGTGCATATCTCTATAATCTCTCGGTAACGGAACGGTGAACAGCCCTGCGTCGAGTGACAATTTCATTCTTCTTACTTTTGATGAGCCTGCAATGAAAACATACAAAATCAATCTTGCCATTCTATGTATAAACTAATAAATAACTAAGAAATGACATTAGATAAAAATTTAGACGTGAACATTTCAGGGTATTCATAAGATGACGTGACCATCTCCAAAACTAAGGATTTAATTTTTGGCTTGACAGTAGATTACATTTAATATCATACTTGCTTGCAAGCAGTGGCATAGTGGCGTAACTTAAGAAAGAAAGTTTCGATCCTGTGCAATTATTATAGTATAGATGCTTAATGTTAGAATATAATTATGTTATTCTCACGTCTAAAGTACAAACCAGGAATCTGGTATGTACTAGTACAAAAATATGTTTCCAAGAAATCTTTACAAAGGCACACATGTTATCTGAAATTATGTACAAAGTACGTTTCACGTATACATTACTCTGTATGTGTTGTTAATAATAAGATTGTTTATAAACACTGTAGCTGTGAAGCGGATGTTAAAACTGGATATGAGAATTTTAGCTACTAATATCGAAAACAGTTTTATAGGAACATTATTACATTGTATTAATGTTCATTAGCCAAAACTTCACATTTCCTTCTCTTACGAGATACGACCGAATAAGTTCCAACTAACTATGACGACATATGTGGCGCGATCAGTTAACCAGCGGAACGCTAATCGTGACGTCTCGGGTTCGATTTAAATTGCGAAGGTAGTCATTCTATGGCCACCTCGAACCCACATGTTGATCAGATAGTCAGTACTCAATGTGACAGGTGGTAAGCCATGTCGCCATTTACACGCACTGAATATTACCTGTTCGGGGAACAGCTAGGTTTCCTCACGATGTTTCTCACCGTAGTATTCGACGTATTTGATAATAAATATATATGTCAGATAGACGCTATATTGAAAAAGGTTGATGTTAGGAGTACCTATAACCGCCGAGTGTGTATGAAGAGGTGTATAAGTGTCAATGAAGCGAAAGTGGTCTGTCAGGATCGGTATAAATGGGGATCTGTGATGTCTGCCTACCCCTCTACAGGGAATCAGGCGGTATGTGTGTGTATGCTATCAATCTATAAGTATATTTCTTAAATATAGTTGACTACTATCCTAAACACTAGTCTTAAATATCTCAGCAAGATGTCAATTCAATTAGCGTAATACAACAATATAGTCTACAATATTACATTATATATTTGATTAGAAATAGTGTCTATAATTATATGAGGGTAGACAGACATTCGCTGAGACGCCAGTCTTCCCGCGACCACGGCCTATGCAACTGGGTCGAAACGTCTGGTGAAATAAAGGTATCTTTATTAATTTATCATGATATGACCCGGTTTAGTAAATAAAATGAGTAGAGATCGCGCCACATAAAGTGGCAGATGGAGGCGTCGCCACAGTCGCGTAATTCAGTGTTACCAGTAAACACGCCAAAACTAGCACTCACTGTGCCATACGGCTCGATACATTATAGGTTTCATTTGTAACGGTCTTTAGTTGCAGAAATTACAAAGAGTGAGCAAAAAACACAACGCTGGTAAAACTGAATTTACCTTTCATACAAAATAACACGCAATGGCGGAAACGTCAAATTTAGTTCCAAGTTTGCCGTCTGCCAACTTATGTGGCGCGATCTATATAAATCGCGAATGTTTAAAGAAAACTAGTGTCTATAAAGCTGAGCACTCACCCCCAGCAATCCGGAACAGTCCTTCCTCGTGCAAGGCGAGCTCATGCAGCGTACACACGCACAGCTCTATGGGGAAGGCGATGGAGCGGCCCGTCACGCGCAGATGCTGCTCCAGGGGGTAGCCGAACACTGGCTTCACTGAACTATCGTCTGTAAACAAAAGATAGGTTATTACAGTCTTCCCGCGACCACGGCCTATGCAACTGGGTCGAAACGTCGGGCAAAATAAAGGTAATCAGATATCTTTATTAATTTATCGTGATATGACCCGTTCTCACATAGTAAATAAAATGAGTATAAATCGCGAGTGTTTAAAAATAATTTGTACTCATGATTAATAACTAACGGGACTTATCGCAACTGTTACTGCAACGTAGCCGAAACGTCGGGTTAATAAAGGTAATTTTATTATATAAAAACTTACGCGATAAGTCCCGTTAGTTATTAATCAATAGATAGGTTATTATTATTGCTGTGATAGTTTCCGAATCGGGTACTGCCGGAGGACCAGTGATGCAGCCTAGCTGCACCGTCTACTGAGGCAGCACCTTTTCACTGCATCAAAGTTTTAATTTTTGTTGTTTAATGTTTTTGTGAATGTCTTTAATGCAGTGTTTCTTTCTTTCTTTATAAGTACTACACTGTGACGTCAAAAGAAAGCTAACTAGATGCCGTTCTTCCGGGCATGTCGTAGGAAGGGACTAAACGACTATGGCTAGCAATCTGTCACCAACGTTCCATTATAACATCGCAATCCCAATATTCATGGCAAAAAGTGACCTTTGATATTATCGTCTACTAGATTCAGTCCACCCCGAAAGGAATTAGAGGACGTGAATGTAATGTATATGTGCAATAAAGAAGGAAGAAGGAGAAAGAATATTATAAAAAATCCTAACATAGTTATTACTCCTATCGTTACAGGATTACCTAATGCGATAGGAAAACGCTATGTTACATTTCTTATTTACTATATCTATAACTACCTTAAGGGTATTGTTCGCGGAAATGAGCGAAACGAGTGTTTTCATTTTTCAGTTTAAACCTATTTAGAACTTACTGACACCTATCATACTTTCAAGGTAGCATAATGAAAGACTGAAATTGATGACTGAAGTAGTTTCAAGAGTTAAATATCAATAATTACGTGAATATAAACGCATAAAGTTGATAAAAAATCAGAAAAATGGCGCAAACAGGGTTTTGTATTTTTTCGTTTATTTTGTCACGGAGTAAGATCTGAAATCAAAATATACAATAATGGGTTCTCTAAATACTAAATAATTTGACTAAAAACATATTAGGTCCTGTTTTATTCATAATACTGCAGTTTTCGTAAGTATAAAACGCCCAATTTTGGACCGCCGTCTTTTTCATACATTTTTATATGGAGCAGTTTACGCGTGCGCCGCGAGTCGCTAGTTTCAATAGATCGCGAACAGTCTTTGGCGAATGCCAGCGTGAGAGCACGTCCATTTTGTTGGCGATGACAGCTAAACCGCTAGATAATCACACGAGATCAGTTATTTCTTAGTTCAATAAGTGAAATTTGGAAAACAATGTGTAATCACTTTGGTGTTCGAGGTTATTGCTTATTATATTACAAGCGATTTTTTTCTTTCGAAGTGAACTGCTAAAGTTGATTTATTCTACATGTATATTTTAAGAAGTATTTTACTTGATGCGACGCCATATTTGATATAAATTTATTCTTGCGTCATTTATGCCTATGACAGGTACATATCAGACATGATATGAAAAAATCATAATAATGAATGTAAATGATTTTGATTTACCGCTTGATGTTTCGGATATTATGACAAGAAGTTGAGAATACATACATGATACATTCTGACATCACTTCAGCTTTCTTCACAGTAGGTAGGCAGCAATTAGTGAACCCCAGGATAGGTTATTTATGCTATATATATATATGCACACACACACACATATACATAATTATATATACATAACTATATATTATGCATTACGACCGTGACCGAATTCAGGGTAGTCAGAGGTTAAGTATGCATTTGTGATGCTTGAAATCATAAATATACATTTGGGATGCTCTTTGGCAACTTGAATTTGAGTATTTGGCGAACTGCAGAATAGGTTATACCGGTGCCGGACAGATATACGGAAAGAACGGGAGTTGGTTAGATTTCGATTTTTTTACGACTCAGACTCATCTCTCTCAAGAAGGGTAGACCGCGGAGCAATTTTTTAGAGACAAATTGCTATCGAAATCCGAATTCGGTTACTAGGCTCTCATAACGGAGTTGGAGGTCGCACCAAAAAAAACATATTTATTATACATATTGCTGCCCAAAATTTTGCTCTGTAGTCTGTAGGTATTTGTTTGCCTCGTCAAACTTTACGCATAAATCGAAGAAATTATATTTTTCGAAGTTCTTTTCCAGCTCAAAACCATACGAAAATACAAGCGCAGTACTAGGCTCACAGACTCCTACAGGAGGTCGGGTTAGAGTAATCACTCAAGTACGTTCAAATACACTATTTCTTATTGTTACTATAAAATTACAATTATTTACCACAAGTGATTAATTATTTAAATATTGATTACTTTTATATATTTATGACTAGAATGTTTTTAATATATATTAATAAATAATAAGTTGTTGAATAACCTGTTTATAATTTATTAGTGTTTGTTTCGTTGACAATTCAATTGATACACGGAACGTGCTTCCGCCATGACAGTAAAGTTTGTTATGATTTTGTTATATCAAGTTTGATGTGATTTATTTCAGTGTTTTTGAAACTATCGTAGTGTGGAACCTGTTTATATCGCAAACATAAATAACATTACATAAAATATCCCCTACTATCCCGCCGCATTGCTTTGTGAATCGATATTTATAGAAAAATGCTTCGTCACTCATAGCATAAGAATTTACAAATGAAATAACAACAATTTATCTGCAAGAAATCTAATTCATCATACTGATTTGATATTGACTTATATTAGCTTTGATTTTAACTTATTTTAGATATAAAAACATACTTGGCCACTACTAAAACAGAAAGGTAACCTCAAAAGTATTTATCCCAGAGATAAACAAGGGGCTGCAATTATTTTACACGGACTTGTTTCTATAACAAAACATCGATTTTGTTTTAGAATAAGGTGGTAGGTATCTGTGAGAACATAGTAAACTAACTTGACGCATACTGTTTAGAAATGATATCAAATGTATTCATAGTATTTAAAACAAACCGCTATAAAGAATGATTTGATATGTTATAATATCAAGTATCAAATGTTATGTAAATCCACTAAGTTCGATAACAAATAAAAACTAAAACATGTAAGAAATTCTAGATTCCCAAACAGATTTCTCTTGAGTCTAACAAACCACTCTTACACAACCAATTATTAGTTTCTGTTTTATATGTCAAAACGTAAAAGTAGCTATTATAGCATTCTTATATCCAAGGTATTGCTTTTAATTATTACGATTTATTATTATTATTTTACAGCAGCTGAAACGTAAAACGTAAAAAAATAGCTGACAGTTACAGTTTCTGAGAGCTAATAATCATCTTACCACTTTCATACGCCAGACTGTTACTAAAGTAGGTAGGTACGATTTGTCAGGTCAGGTGTATGTGTTTTGAGTATGCCGAGAATACACATCATCGTGACAAAATGCTTATAATTAAATCGTAGTTACTAAAGTAACTGAAAACTATCTACGAGTGCGCGGGATCTCTGTTTATAGTTTTATAATTCTGAATAGGTACAAAATACTGTGCTCACATTACGTCGCTGCCGCCGATCTCAACATACAATACAAAAAACCTATATACAAATTATGCATTCACATCCCTTTCGGGGTAGTCAGATGTAGAGTCGAATCCCAATCGTTACCTGATTATCAATAGCCAATAGATGATTTACTAAGTCCTTACATAACCAAACCAAACACCCTCACTAAAATAACAGCACGTGAACAATTTAAATGGTCACCCATCCAATTACTTCCCACGCCTCCGTTGTGCTTAACTTCGGTGATAGAACGAGAACCGGTGTATAAATCACAACCGTAAAATCCTATTATTTACGATCACAACTACGCGATAGCGCGATTCAAATACGAGTACTTACCCAATATTTCAGCAAAAACATTATTGACATTACATAACACAAACTAATAATTGACAGTATAATAGTAGTTTATCAGGATCAAAAGAAATCTGTATGGAAATCGAGACATTTACATTTTTCGTACGACAGCCCGCCTCTAAAAGTCTGCGCCCCTGGTACATATTCGTAGGCGGCGCGTCGTCATGATCAAAACTATCTGTCACGTTCGACAGAGAATATCTGCTAAGAAGTCGGTCTGGATTGTCGAATCACAATGTTTATTTTATGCTAGATAGATAATGTACGTTTTATTTATTTAATATTCTGTCCGGCCGCTAAAAACAGCACTTACTCGCACGGTACTCAGCGCCGCTGCGCTAGAAATTTCGGATTTTTGACAGTTCGTGAATTTATTTTTGGAATACAATACCCTTAATACCCATCACTATGATAGAATTGAACTAATCATACTACACACTGGACGCCATTCAGCGATTATGAACCAATAGAATCTATAAAATAAATTAACTAACAACTTGTCACACTTTCTAAATATCATCACAATACTAATTGTTGATGATTAACGCTGAAAGTGACCAAGTAGATATTATGTCTTTAGGTTCTATCCACCCCGCAAGGGATTAAAAATATGTATCTATGTATATGCATATATTTCTTAAGGATACACAAAAGGTACATATTAACATCAACAGAAAAGTATGCATGATAAGAGTAATGAGTGTGAGTGAGATTTAAGAAAATTTTCAGTATCATTAAAGATTGTGGACGCAAATCACTGCCTATCCCGAAACCTGACTCTTACTGCTACGTGCTGAACCCATTTAACTACTCTCCATTCAATAACGGAGATGGACACGTAAACCTCTGACTACCCTGCAAGTAAATGTTATGACTAGTAGAGCTACTTTATGATGAACTTTCATAATAAAATAGTTTAAAGCATTATTTTTAAACGCAGCTAGCTACAACGTTCATAATATATGAACAAATTACAGAAGCGAATAAATAAGATAGTAATCAATAATATAATAATAAGAAGTCTAATAACTAGGAAGTTCATAATAGCTGCTTCTTTCCATGCATAAAGTCGTCTAAGAGATAAGCAGAAAACTAAATAATAGCGGATTTTTTAAAAATTGGCCTAGATATCTTTCACTATGATTTCAACGGCATACAACCACTGTAGTTTTGATAAAGATAATCGAGAAGGTTCTGTTATCCCCGTAAGGGATGACCGAACGTGAGTATATTATATACAAAGCTAGATGTAAGAACATTAGCATGTGTTGCACAAAGCGACGTACCTGGCATACCCTGGGTGGCTTTAAATACATAAGAGTATAAATATTTTTCTCATATTAAGAATATGTTAAATATCGTAAAATCAAGGTAAGTCGTAATAATATAAATTCAAGGGAAACTGTTCGTTAGACCAGGATAGTCAGAGATTAAGTGACCTTCATTAGCTGAAAGACAAAACAGTGCAGGAGACAGTGTCCAAACTGGCAGGTGACAAGACATTTTTTGGGTAAACACTAACTTAGTCAAGGATATAAACAGATTTCGTCATGATTTGTGAGCAGAAAATAAAGTCTGACGTTAGCTGGCTAGTAGTTTTGGTATTTAAGAGAAATTGACAATTTTTCTCAAGATTTGTCAGGAGACAATTACCTATTAGTACCTACTGGTCATGTTAGTAAAAAGTTATACTGATTTATTTTGTCCTTTACAGTAACCATACTGAGTATACATACATGTATAGATAAAGTTTATTCAATTAAAATTTACTAAAATTAAACTAATAAAAAATAGTTACGATGTGCCGTTACACGAATGACTTTTACTATAGTGTTGAAACGTTGATATGAACCTCGTAAATTTAGGATTAACAACCGAGTGCTTGTAAAGATAATGTAGGAGGCGATACTTATTCACACAATGCTTTACAATGTTTCTATAGATTAATTAATTTATGTATGTTGTATCATTTTTAATCTTAAGACTTTTAATCAAAAGAAAACAAATATTCTTATACTACATATTGTTTTTACTCTAGATATGATTATTTTAGTGTGATACGGTTGGTATACTTATACACAATAGAGTTGTTGACGAAGGAATGTTGCATACAAATGCATATATAAATAAATGGAGAGTATCCTAGAAAATAAAAGTTATTTTTAACAATCAATCATTGACAATGAATATAATCTGACCATAATAAATGTGGTTAGTTGAGATGGAGTAAAATGAGCAACCGAGATCCCTGCCCATTTTAGTTATCCTTGATTCCTATATTGAGTATGAATATAATTTAATGAATCAAAATTATCAGCCTTTACATTAGTACCCAAGCAATTAAAATCATAAATAGACTTGTTATAAATTTAAGTTATTGACTTGTTTACCAAGTATTCTCACCTAAACTAATGTTTACATTTCTTATCTGCTTCTATGAAGTGCTAGTTTAATTAAGTAGGATATTCTGAGGGTACAAGAATCGTGTTTTACATGCTATTATAATTCTGTCCATTTACTGACAAGGGTTACAAAACAGGTAAGATTTATTTATTTAATTCTTAAATGTACGTCACTTTAACAGGTAACCTTTCGGTGACGTACTAACAAATTAAGATGTAAACATTGATTAGGTAATGTCAATTGTGACTGCACTAGGTTATTCTCGGTATGTTGTAAAAAGTGAGAGAGGGTTATTTAGATATATGGGCGATGTGTAAATCATCTCCAATGTATAATATAAATCGAATAGTTATGTAGTATTTTCTAATAAAATTCCCTTTTGTTCTATTTCTTTTTCTTCTTATTCTATATATTCTTATATTATATTCTATATATTCTTTCTTTTATTTCTTAATCTCATCAAAATCACTGAGGAGTCATGCAATCATACCCGGGATACTAAGGCAACCAAAACGTGTTCTAAATATAACCTACTTAGCTCACGATTGAGTAATGTTGTTCTTGTTTCATCCGAGTCCTAAGACCGTTCAACAATGAGACTCAATGACTCATCCACCAATTCGCGTGAGGAAATGGGAAACAATACTTGTTCACACATGTGATGTCATTATAACAATACGCGACATACACAATATATAATCTGAAGCTACATAAATTCACGTCCTTTAATACTCGGAAGACAGAACCTCGGAGATATAATATCTCCTAGGTCACGTTTTAGCATAAATTTTAGGGTTGCGATGGTATAGTGTAATTGGTGATAGGTTGCTTATCATCCATTGCCCAATAGATTCCATATACCCCTAGTCCCATAGTCTCGCTCACTAAGAATGACAGCTAATTATCATATTTTTCACGTCCCAGACAAGCACGAGATACAGTACGTGACTATATAATACCTGACGACTATTACCGAAGAAGGTGTATTTAGAAGAATTTGTGCAGTATGTCCGTCATAGCTACATCGAACTCACTTTTCACCGCTTAATAGCCGTGTAAAGACGCGGTTAACTAATGTTTATTATTTATTTAGAAGATTGAGCAGGTTTCCTCACGATGTTGTCTCATTGTAGTTGTCTTATTGTAGCATTAGAAAACTAGTAGGTAATCGGTGGATTTGGATAGCAGATAAGGATTAGCCACTTATCACATTTAATGTGATCAATAATAAATAGTTTACGAGTCGTATGTGTTACTAAAAGGTGGCTATTTATGTCATATTGTAAAATAGCGTAGTCCAAAAGAAAGTAAGCGTTAAAAATCATTTCACAAAATTTAAATCAACTGTCACAAACGTCCAAAACATCGTTTTCTTAATATTAGAAGCGCATGCATACATTTCTCTGTAGAGCATTGAACTGTAGAGGTAACTAACACACTTCACCTTAGCGTTACACTTTCGTTATCTACGTGATAAGGACTTAATCTGCTCCTCGTTTTTATAACGTTTTTGATTAAGTCTAAGAGTACCATTTGCTATGTTGTTTATAAATTATTTCGTTCATTTAATGGCTTACTTTAAATGAATTGAATGAATTTGGATAAATGAAAAATTTATTGATCAGTAACGATATTTTTAAAGCTATAATCGTAATTAAGATGATACTACTAATTATCTATCCAGATGTATACTCGAAATAATGCACCTGCTCTTTCGCATATGAATTTAAATCGAGCCTAGAACTGATTTATTAGTTATCGCTGTCTATCACTAATTTCCCCAAATAATACAAAAAACATAACATACAATTCAGGACATATCACTTATGGGACAGTCAGAGGTTCAGGTGTCTATCTCTATAGCGGAATAGTTTATTTATGGCCACATCGAAACGGATTTTCATCATATACGGATTTAACCCAGTAATGCTCTTTCCAATACTTTGTTCCGTGATAGTCTGATAGTCTACTAAAACGAGGCATGTGAGGAACAAGGGGTCAATGGTCTAGTGGGCGATGGGCTAGCAATCTGTCAACAATGTTCCATATGACATCACAACCCAAATATTCATCCCAAAAAGTGACCTACGAGATATTATCGTGTCTCCGAAGTCCTGTCGACTCCGAAAGGGATTAAAGGACGTTAATGTATGTAGCTTCGTAAAAATACAAAACAAACATTTGTTTAATCGCTCAACTGATAACCCTGGCGAATTGGGTGAATCATAAGCCGACATATTTGATTATAACAACAAATGTGATGTCAGCTTACTTTACAGTACAGTCAGCGCTAAAAGTGCAGCCACAGTAACTTTTTGTATGGTTTAAGTTTATGAGAACAAAAGACAATAATTCTCATTTTAAAACTGGCGCCACTATGCATTGTCATGGCCACTAAACGTTCGCGTGCTTCATAATGAAAAATATTCTATTTTGTTCCTATAAACGTAAACCTTATAAAAAGTTACTGGGACTGCACTTTTAGCGTTGACTGTACACCACCCACTTCGGCTCTTTATAACTGTTCAGCACAACACTTTAGTGGGTGGACCTCTGAATTGTGTTTATAGAAAACATTTGGTTTAACTTACGATCAATTGTATATTATAGAGACAAACTGTTTTTGATATACATTCATAAATACTCGTATAACCCACCTACGACCTTCAAAACCTTTGGAGATGCACTAATCTCGGAGACACGATATCTTCTTGGTAGATTGAAAAGAGCATCCTTCGATGGATTGGACATGTTATTCGGATGAATGATAGCAGATTGAGAAAAGGAATATATATGAGTGAAGTGGAAGGGCTGTTACGTAGGGGCCGGCCTAATAAGACATATAACAGTCAGATAGACGCTATATTGAAAAAAGGTGACGTTAGGTGTACCTATAACCGAGAGTGTATGAGAAGATGTATGAATGTCAATGAAGCGAAAGTGGTCTCTCAGGATTGGGACAAATGGGGATCCGTGATCTCTGCCTACCCCTACAGGGAATCAGGCGTGATGTGTATGTATATATACACATCACGCCTAATTTTTAATGTGGGCATTGTTACAGTGTAATAAATAAATCTAAATCTATTATATTGAATTGAATTTAATTGTAAATACTTTCTATAAATATATTGTTGAATAAAAAATAGAATATTTCTTTAGATTTTTCAAATATGTCTCATATGAAGGATATCTATTTGGTTGCCTTTGACATAACTTAAGAGTATATGGTATTGATGTGGTATATTGGTGACAGGTTGCTAGTCTAACGCCCAATAGATTCATTGACCCCTAAATGATACTATTACGATACGGTGATAAATTTCACGTCAACCTTCTTCTATTTCAACTTATAGTATTCTATTAAACTATTAGTAAGCAATATTTATATCCTTATTCAATAATAGATGATGTCATATGATGAGATAAAGACCAACAATCATATTAGTACATTATTTACATATACACGTACTTTAGTCCTTATATCCGTTTTTGAGTTGAATAGAACCTAGTCTGGTAGAATTCATAAGTATATATACAAAAAAAAGATAATCGCGTTCACGACCATTAATCCTTGCGAGGTAGTCAGAGGTTCAGGTGTCACTAACTATTACCTGTTCGGGGAACAGGTAGGTTTCCTCACGATGGTTTCCCTCACCATAGTATTTTATAAGTATGTGTATATACATACATACACATCACGCCTGATTCCCTGTAGAGGGGTAGGCAGAGTCCCGATCCTGAATATAGGTATATATGTATATACGAGTATGTTATTATAAATTTCATACGGAATATTGGTTACCAATATTAAGTGAAAGTGGTTCGTCCAGGATTGAGACAAATGGACATCCGTTATCTCTGCCTACTCAGAGGTAGGGAAATTGGCGTGATGTGTAATAATATTTGTTTAATTAAGTTAAAGATACAATATTTCGAACATTTAACACACATTAACCCTAAATGTGTTAGTTCATAGATTCCCGATATGGGATCTTCTCGGCGCGCTTTATGTGACTGACATTAAATTGTGAATGTTAATTTTATATGTTTCTTTAATTTTAATCAATCATTAATATTATTTTGTCAATCATTGTAATGAATGTGGATTCTCAATAAAGGATTATTATTAGTCCCTTAGTCACTTCTTTTAACAAGAAAAGAATGACAGCTAGTAGCTTTCAAGTTAAGTACTAGACTATCACGGAACAATCAAATACAAATGAACAAATCAATTTACAAAACATTACGGCAATCTAGTTGTTACTGTGAAGAAAAATTAATGCAATAATGGCTGCCTTAAAATTGGAAATTAACATTTGCAAAATGTTTTCATTAAATTCATTTATTATTTCGTTCCATCATCGAAGCGCGACTATTGACATGATAAGGCGTGGCAGAGATATAATAGCATTAAGAGGCAATAAATGATTATTTAAGTAAAGGTTGCGAAAGGAGTGCTAGTCACGTTGAAGTTGACCTTTGGGTCAAAAAAGCTGAGTATTGAAGAAACATGGATTTAATCGAAAAAATATCGGTGATCGGCGGGTGTGTATGCAGAGGTTAATGGATAGAGGATAATATGAATTAAGACGGATCAAACTACCTGCTCAATTTACTGAGATAGAGATGTTATGTCTTCAGTACAACATATGCGCTACGATTTACGATCACGAAATTATAGTAGTAGTACTGAACTATGATTTTGACTAACATGTAACAAGTAGAGTTAGGGCCTAGATGGAATTTAGCTGTACAGAAATCCTGACTACAATTGTGACTATGTAAATCCTGACTACATCTAGTACGGTGACGGAAGGTATAGTAAGGAAATATGCCTATTTTGTTGCCAATTTCAGACCTTGCTATCCAGTGAAGTGTATGTTATGTGTACGTTATATTAATACGAGCAAATAGACGCCGCAGCTGACATAAAAGTACCTATTATATTAATAATTTCGTGCAGGGGTGTGGAAGATACGATTGAAACATTATCGCAATGACAAAACGTAAAGCAATATTGATTTCGTGTCGACAACATATATCCGCAAAATTTAAATCATAAGAGAAGTGTTGGGTTAAATTCCAATGACTTTGGGAGACAAACCGTGTTCTTTATTGTTTTATATGTCTCTGTCTAGTTATGTATAATATGAATGATTGAATGATTTATGTATAACTAGTGACCCGCTCCGGCTTCGCACGGGTTATTAAATATATAGCCTACTCCACTATTTAATGGATGTTATTATACATATAAACCTTCCTCTTGAATCACTACATCTATTAAAAAAACCGCATCAAAATCCGTTGTGTAGTTTCAAAGATTTAAGCATACAAATGGACATAGGGACAAAGAAAGCGCCTTTGTTTTATACTATGTAGTGATATGAATTTTTGTCTGACAAGGTGAATTCATACCACGGAACTGAAAACGATATTTCGGTCTGGAACAAAATTAAGCTCCACCTTTGCCTAACCCTTATAACATACATACATACGCTTCACGACTTGTGTATACACACTCCCTTTTTTCTTATGGCGGGGTAGTCAGAGGCTTGAATGCCCATCTCCGAAATTACGAAGGCATGTTAGGTATGGGTCATTCGAAGCCCGCGTATCACGAGATAGACAGCACCCAACGTGATAGGTAGTGAACCGTATCACCGTACATAGGCACTGACTATTACCTATCCTGAGGGATAGGCAGGTTTCCTCACGATGTTTTCCCTCACCGTTAGCCATTATATACAAAGCGTTACTACAACTACTACTCACTTATAAACCGCTCGAGCTCCGGCACCGTATCCTGAAGCGAATGCAGCGCAGACTCATGATACGCCCTCTGCAATTTCACATACTGCAACAGGGTGTGCGCTAACTGAGCCTCTTTGGCTACAAGCGCGAACATTTCTGCTGCTAACACGTCCCTCGCCGCTTCCACTTTGAGGCCGCATTCCTCTAGCTCCTCTTTCGCTGCGTTTAGTTTCACTGGGTTCTCTTCCTTTTGGCGTTCTAGGTGCTGGAAATGAGGTTAGGGTTAGATGGCGCCTTGGTCAGTTTTAGTAAATAGTTCGGGCTAGTTAGAGATAGACGTATATATTTGGTCACGTTTAAGATGAAACTAAAGCTATGTACTTTAACTAGTACAGTTAGAACAATTTAATGTACTTAGCAAGTGGTAGAGGAAGTTTACTTAGTGTTACAGTGGACAAAATAGTTCATATTAAACACTGTCATGGTGGTGGTACTCAGACATATTATCTTCTTGCTTACGTTTTAACATCAAAATCGAGCTTAATATGACATTATATTAAAACTTTGGTCACGGGTTCCTAGCCTATCGTCCACCCAAATAATATCTTTAAGTATCGGAATTCCGATGGCCTAATATGGAACATTGGTAAGCTTGCTCCTAGTTTCGTAGATATGAGATCTTCGAGCTAGTCTCGGACGTATAAAATTCATAACATACATACAATACGTGATCAAAATTAACAGATACATATAGCTATTACTATATAAGCTTGGAAATTCGTAAGAGGCAACTAAGGGACGAGAGGTCTACACCGAAAGAGCCAGAAATATACATTTCAGTAAATAGGGTAAAATCGGATAAATGTACAATACAGTACTGTATTTCAATTAAAAATTATTTATAATTCCAATCCAATCAATCGGTGGGTATTGTATCAAGTAGCAAGATCAGATACCTATGTACTTGTACTGTTAGATTATACCTATGTTATCGTTTTTTATCACGATGCAGATAACCATAAATAAATATTGACTACGGACCGTGTCAAGAATCAATGGTATTCTGCTATAAGTAGAATTAGCCTAACTTTTATGTCAAATAGCGACAAGTAAAACTAAGTTGGCGACTAAAGTATTAGGACTTAGATGAGACGAACTGGCAACCTGTCACTGTCAATTTGTCCTCAATATCGTCACAAATTGGATAATAAGATAATTTATAAAATTTTCGTTGTTTTTTACACCCAAAAAGGTATACATAGTTGAGAATGTATGTATAACACAGATTCCATTTACTCTTAGTCTTTTGGTCGCCTCTTACAACATGCCGGGAAGAACGTCAGCTAGTTAGCATTCTTTTTACGTCCCAGCTAGCATGCAACACTCATTACTTGGCATTTGTTCTCTGCAGGATTTTTCTTTACGAAATGCCAATAGTTTAATTAGATATTTTAATTTTTTGAAACAATTTTTTATGTGAAAATATTTTTTTTTACTTTCAATAAGTGATTTTATGATCCTTATGTTGAATAAAAAGCATTTCATTTCATACATTGGCTGTTATAGTTCATAATGTTATCACTCACATGATATTTACTGGCAGCACTCTCCTTTTCGCTGAGCAGCCGGCTGAGGTGCTTCTTGGCCTTCATGATGGCTGGTAGATCCTGGTCGCTGATGGTTGTGAGCGGTGCACACACCAGCTGCTCAACCTTCAGCTCGTGCTCCGCTATCTCGTTGGCTAGGAACTTCTCTGTTTTACCTGTGAATATAAAATAAAAATAAGTATAAAATTAGATGTTGGTGACATACATATAATTATTTACATACAAACATATATTGACACCTCTAAGTCTTTAAGAGGACAGACAGACTATCAATTGCTACCTGGAATGATACTGACAAATATCTCTTGCGTTACTCACACCCAATATACCTTCTCATACATGCTCTTCTGTTCGCCACAAAATCATTTATATGCTTTAAATTATTTAGAGGCGGAATAAACTTTGAATTCTTAATATCTCATAAGTCAGTTATTGAGAATTGTGATTGACATGGTATATTAGTGACCATTTGCTAGTACAATAGATTATATTAAGCCGTATTTCACACTCTATTAAATCTCAAAATAGTTCAGAATATACATATAATAAATATAATCTTACCGTATATTTCTTTAGTGAAGAACTATTTATTTAATCAAATATAAATTGGTGACACATTCTAATTTATATATTTAACAAACAGCAGACAGTAAAACCAATCAATAGGTAAAGACCATTCATAAGGAAATAAATTAGTGTAAGTGAGGCAAGGTAAGTTAATCTTTGCCAGGATCAATCAAGGTGATTAAAAATACAATTTCTGACTACCCAGCTAAGATGTAGGGCCGTAAATATTTTTGTATGTGGACAAAAGTGAAAAGGGAATTGTTGTTATAAAATTAAGAAAATTGTCATGAGTCATTTGATAAATAAAACGATAATGATTGTGAGGTGTTTGATAGTGGTTGATTCTCCAATAGCCTTATCAATGAATATAAAATATGTGAATGGTAAAGTCATGCACTTCATACTTATATTCACTGCACAACTTTAATCTCTGGGGTGGTAGTTAGAGGCATGAGAATTAATTGTACTCTATTGTCTGTATGCAATGTTTACAGGTGCTTATAATAGATAATAAGTTATTCGCAAAATACATAGGACTCTTCAAATGTTCTATAAGAAACCTTTAACATGTCATTTAAAATAAATAAAGAACTAAGGACATAGTTATCTGCATTAAGATAATAAGCAAGTCACCATTCACAATATTTCTTTAAAAACTAACCATAACAAAATTTAAAAACATCTTATTCATCAAATCATGTATGGGGAAGAAGGATGTGTATGTATGTACATATATACCATAACACAAAGCATACAAATATTTTAAAACAGCACATAAGAACAATACAAATTCTCCTATGCCAGATCAAAGGAACTTGAAGCATGAATACAAACATCAGGTCCTTGGTAACAATGACTTTGAATGCCATATCAGGAGCAATTGTAAACAGAAAACACAAAGCAAGCTATGGATACTTTAGATTACCAATATACACATGTACTTCTGTTCATTTTAGAGTAGACAGGAGGTAAAAGATTAGTGACAATATATGTAACACATATAAATTCAATGTCATTGTCTTTTTTATTATTATATTCATAATTTTAATGGCCAGTAACCATTGAGATAGATAACTTATTGGATTTTGAAAGGGTTTAATTATTGAGGAGGCCCTTGGAGAGGCCTACGTCCAGCAGTGGACTTTTATAGACTGTTTGATAACAGAATATTGATACTAAAGAAGAAAGATACTGTAATAGGTTATAAACAATAACAAAGTGACACTTCAAGTTCTATTTTATGATGTATTTAAATAAAAATCCATTAAAATGTATGAATGTAAATATTTTTATATTGTAGTTCATTTTATGTAGTCTAGAATTGAAAAATCATTTAATTGAGGGTAGGAATTTAATTGTTTATGGTTAAAATTAAGGTAATCTGATTTAGTAGCAAAGTATTCCTTAATATCTAGTTTATTATGGATCAAAATATGTCATTATGTAGTAATTTTAAAGCTTTAGTAGTAATTTTGTAACCAATATTTTATATAAGGAATTAAATTCACACTACGGGCAAATGACTGATTCAATAAGATAAATTCATCAAGAAACTGGAGATTACTAGCCCTCTATATTTAACACAAAAGCAGCAATTTCATATTCTTTCAAAATGATACACTACAATATTCAAAGAAGATCCTAAACATCATTAAAACATCTTAATAGGATGCACTCAGCCTCGCTCAATTGTAGTGCTCACTCACTTAAATGTCTGAATCAAACATTCTAATTGATTAACACAAGCACACTAATCGTAAAGTGTATTTCACACTGCCACTTACCACATTCATGGAGTATGTATTTCAGAATGCTATCATCATCGTCAAAATTACTAGCTTCACACATGGCGAGACCAAGAAGATACTCCGGAAGTTTCTTGAGCCGTTTTTCTCTGGCTGCCGGGTCTTGGCCTTGAGTGCTGCCAGCACCAGTGGATAATCTCTTTGTCAGCAGCTGAAGGGCATTTCGGAGCTGGTCTACCTTCCTATCTGCAGTTTGCAACTCATCTGTAAGAGCCTCGCCTTTACCCGACCTAAAAAGAAGATCACAAGTTGGAATTTTATCCTTTTTCTCCCGTTTTTTTGTGTGGAAAGACATGTTATAGGAAAAATATAGGATTTATTTTACGACACTTCTAACACTCATCTCCGAATGTGAACTGATAGAGCCTAATCTGAGAGATTCGAGATACAGAAACTTATCTCCTAAAGATAAAGGTCGGACAAATACCTCGAGAAGGTCTGGTCTGCTAGTTGCTTCACGCGGTTGATATGTTTCTTCATTTCGTGAGATGTTTATTGTGATTTCTTTATTCTAATCTAGAAGGTCATTAGACTCGGTGAATCGTGAATTCAATAAAACTATCAGGGTCTTGCTTATACGGTATAGTCCGCGATACAATGTCACTATGAGATCATCCTCGACCCAGTGAAGTTTGTTTATATGGCTAAGGTTCACATGTGCAGCACTACATTTCACAAAACACACTACACAAAGGCTATTCACTTAATTAATTAAACTAAATAAATCACAGACAAGCTATGAATCACGATGCAAATAAAACAAGAAATAATGAAAATAAACCAAAATACGTTCGCATCACATTAGAACCAAGAGCGAAACATTAAAATTTGGGGTTACCATACCAATGTCAATACTTAATTTTACAATTACCCTCTTAATAATTAATTAATGTATTATTTTACCGCTTGCACGGGTAGAAAATATAAACCGATATAAATATTATTGCTATCAATTCATATCACGTTCACATAGTTAGAAAAGTTAATTCGGTGTTAACAAAGTTCATGTAGCAAAGTATAATAATAATTTTGTGATATAAATAACTGATATCATTACAAACATTAACCTTTGTTACTATATAGCTGAAATGGTAAAATTTGCTATTAAGGTACCTACAATAACTGTGTTTTAAAAAACATGAAATTTCTTTGCCCGAAATTGAAATGGAACACATTAATATTTAATAATAAATCACCACCAACACCTCTAAGCAAACTTAATATGGTATTGTTATATATTTTGTTACTAAACTTTTCTAACTAACTATGTCACTTGAGTCTTTTAAATATTATTATCATATACTGAGATAACTTAAACAAACTGAGGTAACAAATAAAATTATATATTGAACGTTCTAAGCTGATGAATTTGTGTATTTATGGTATATATGATGTGTAGCAAAAATATTTTTTGGAAAAAGTAACTACAAATTTGTAAATGCAATATATTAATAAATAAGCACAGCCGGTTTACTCCGCACAAAGTTTTAACTACCTACTTTTAATATAATGTACTTTACACATTGGTTATTTACTGCTCGTCTGTGATCTTAAGAACACAACTAGGACAAAAATGTCTCATCTAATGAGATAAATATGTAAGAAAAAAATATGGTTTAGTTTGCTATTTCATTAATTGCAGGTACTGACATAATCATGAAATTTATGTAACCCCTACCTCAGGATATTCATCAAAATTTAAACATTTTCATGTCACATATTACAATAATTGATTTTGAATGTATGATAAGATCATTTACTTAATGCTTTGTATAAAACACCTATAAATAGGGATAAAATTTAGATTGGCAACACCCATTATGATTGACATTGACACCTTCTGACAGATACTTGAAAGAAGCAGCATTTGCATGTAGCAAACAAAAAAAAGTTCGAGTTTCATTAATGTACACGCTCTTTTATCGTTATTAGAAAACACATTTACGGGGGATTACGAATCGATTGAGACTTAATTATGTTATACTTATACTGGTATGCATTTAAGAAACGGTCAATGAACATACATAACATTTTAACCAAGAATACAACATATTGGTAGTATTAAACAACATTTTGTACTTTAGTTATCACTTTTAGCTAGAACAAATAAAAATAATTCAGAAAGTACAACTAAAAATAGGTTAGGCCATAAATATTTTACTGTAACATCAAAGAGAATATTTAGAAATGATAATACTCTTTGACTGGAACTGTGACAGTCACATTTTGACGTTAAATTATAATATGACAGCTTCATACAGCTGATGTTTGTTTGTATTTATTTTCGCAGCTAATTTCTAATTAGAGTTTGTGATTAAATAAAGTTTTGTAGATTACATACTAGAAAAAAGAATAAACTTAATAATAAATTCAATCGAAAATTTAGCCTGTCTTTTCATCTTCGTATTGCTGGCAGCATAATTAGGACCGTGACGGTGATAATTGCAGTGCCATATTTTGTATATAATTTAAAGCGATTATAAAGCTTGCGAATATTGTTTTAAATAAATTTTATTACCAATAATATCACTCAATACACTGGAGAAGTTTTCATATTGGTACATACGAGGAATTCCAAGTGGGAGTGAAATAATTACTGCGAAGAGAAAGTTGTAACGTGTCGCGGCATTCGCTCAGCATAGCGTATTTGATAACAAAACAAACAGTCACAAAGGCTCACGAGTCCGAGCGACTCGTGTTTCGTAGCTTTCGATAAAAGGTGTATGTTTCGACAGTTAAAATTTTTATTATTTCCCTGCTCAAGAAAACTATCCAAAATGGAGAGAAAATTAGTAAATGTTATTATGCTTGGCTTCGGCTTTATGTTCGTGTTCACGGCGTTTCAAACCGTGGGTAATATAGAGGTAAGTTATATTTATTATTAAATAATTACCTATTCAGTGTAGTGTAGTGAATTACAATAAAAAATATCTAGCAAAGTAATAGGTCTTCATATACTTAAGTTAGTGTTATTTTTAAATTATCGAATAATAAATATTTTAATTCTGTGCTTCCTAAATATGTACAATAAAAATAATAAACGAATTATAATAATATTAATAAAATAATTTCAATAGATGTAAATATAAATTATACTTAATAAAATAAATTATCACCATTATTTATATTGAAGATTAAATTGAATCAGATACTAATGGGAACTGGTTGATATACTATGTTTTAATTTATTTACTTACCAAAGACTAAAAGCGCATAAAGTAAATTCCCTAACTTAGGTAAATGCACATGTAACTTGAGAAATAACTATTACTTACTTTGTTTATTAGAGCATAAACTTACACATTATGAAAACTGCTCATTGTTCCCAGCATTAATTATTGCAGCTCATCTCTACGATTATTTTAGATTAACTTGCATGTGAAGAATGCATCTTTAAGTCGTTAATTATTTATGAAACATAGATTTAAATATTATTTATTTTGTTAATCATGTATGACTTTAATTGTCTATTAATCTTACTTTACGATTCGACAAAGATATTACAGTTTCAATATTTAAATATACAATAATGTCTCTGTTTTATAATAAGACACTTCACATCTTAACCAAATACAAATCTAAATTCTTCGTTAATGTTATATTTTAATATAATACATACACTGTACTTTATGACTGTTTAACCTTTTGAGGTATCCAGTGATTTGAGCAACTACTGCGGTACCACAATAGGGATATGACACTCAAAGCGTATGTTTTACGATTAAATAGGTGTGCAATGGGACAGGGTCGCAATTCCATCAATCTCAAACTATTTATATTTATATAAACTATTTAATCTTTGAATGGGGAAATTCTTAATCGAAAACTAACGTTTCAATTAGGTATCTTGTACTTTCATGTCACTGTTGTAAGGCATATAGTATCAGAAGTGTTTACATAGGTTTGGAATATTTGTAATAAGTTAACTTTGTTTTCATAGTTTTATAGTCGTTCTTGTAAATTATAAAAGCAACATAGTTACAATGCAAGCTTGATATAACACAAAAACTGTTTATCTAGATGAAGAATAGAATAACATAGAACTACATTTATTATATTTTAGTATATCATTTAATTAGAATAGGTATGTCTGAGGATGTGTATGAATGTCAATGAAATGGTTTGCCAGGATTGGGAAAAGTTGGGATCTGTGATCTCTACATACCTCTCTGTAGGATCCTCTCTCTCTCTGTCATCCTTCATATTCCCATATGTATATATGTAAGTGGTTAAACTCAATTGTTTTTTTCAACATAAGAACAGGTACAGTACATTAATTGGAAGTCAAAATATTGAAAATTAAACTCTTTTATATAGAAACATCTATCTTATTTTATTAGATAGGAAACCTGCTTTATATGCAGCATTGGTGGTGACATACAGTTTAACCAGATAGTCCAAACTATGTGACAATGCAGTAGGGACATAAAAATAAAAATATAATTACGTTATGCATAAAAGTATATACGAATGTGTTCTGTTTTGTGTAGATAATTAATACGACCAGTATCATATTATGAATTCGATAGTGTAACAAATGATACCTAATTCACACAAAATTGCATATTATAAAATAAATATTACTACGGGCTTCTAAATAATATTTTACATATTTTAAAAGTTGCCATAACTAAGAATAACAAAAATCTATTATTCCATATCGCCAGAACTTTTATAAAATGGAAGCTGCATTTAGAGAATCATTGAGAAACGTTGTTTGCTCTCAATTAAACTTTTATTGGACTTTAAAAATCTGGTAACCTGTTCTTCTACTTTTTACTCGAATGACCGCAAGAATCTTGATTTTCAAGAACATCTTAAGCTTATCTGTTTAAGACAGGCGTGTCTATTTTTATATTGAGTATAAATCTTCACTTCTGCGCTCATGGAAAACATCGTACCCACATTGCATCTTGAGTGATCTATTCTATACATAGGGATAGGCAATAGGCAATTATCAAGAGTATTGACTGTCAAAAGTGGATTCGGTTTCACCATACCCATCTATTCGACTATATCGATTATAAACACGCGATCTTTTAATATGTAAAAGATTACGGTTATGATGTTATACGTTAATAATCTGTCTGACAAAAAAGGCTACCGTGATACATCATCTGATACGATGAGTGCTGACTATCTGGCGAAACTTGGGGTTTAAGAAGCTTTGACATTCGTAGATACAACTATGGCCTATCAAGGCTCTGACCACCTCGAAAGGGTGTATGATCGTGAATGTATTTACTTATATATGTGTAGAATTAATGCGTCTAAAGATAAGAATATATCTTTTTGTTGTTCCGAATTGGACTACGTATATGATCCTTTGCAATGATCATCTATTCGTATCTACGGATATTTTGAGCACTTATCAGTCATATCCTGTCATTCCATTAGCTATTGTGCCCGCTATTTCATAACAGAGGAAGCGTTTTCGAATGACATAACATTTAATTATGTATGTATTAATACGTACCAAGACATACGTAATAAATAGAGTTACCACCAAAGAACTGTAATAAAAAAACTTTAGTATACAGAAATTTGTTTATTCACAAAATAAAATCATCAATGGTCTGACCATTGCGACAGTATCGCATACAACATAATATAATACGCAATGCAGCCATTATAACAGTTCATTCTTTAAGAAACACTTTAACAAAACGTTTCAATATCTCAAACCTCACCTATCGTTTTAGTTTTAAGATAAAACTAAAAAGTTAATTCCAAAGCCATCTTCAAATGTCAGATAAACTGTTTGGCAATCGCCTAGCATGGTTGATACCTAACTTAAATGGGGCACGAGATCGCTATCATGACATTTGGATATGGGTGGATTTGTAAATGCGATTTCAAGGTGATCGCTGTTTAGCCAGTTCAAGGTATTGTTTTCAAAACACAGTTGGAAAGTTTGGTTAGTATCGAACTAAACGTATACCTAACACTTTACGTACATACATGCATATGTATATTCACGCCTTTACGTCCCCGACGGGATAGGCATAGAATATCGATCCCCACCTGAAACGATCCTGACAAATCTCTTGCTTCACTCACATCCATTAACCTTCTCATACATGCTCTTCTGTTCACGCTGCGTACACCCACATATATAACATAACAGTTTGAACTTATGATTGTCTTGTAGCATAATTTGTTTGCAGCTCACCCGGGTCTTTGCAAAACAGGTTTGATTGATACGGGAATGATAAAGTATACTTATAAATGCTACTAACTATAAGTAACTCAAAACTCTCTACTCTACTCTCTAAGAAAAAAATTATTGACATAGGTTTTTTTAAATGTTTTGATATACAAACACGGATGTTGTATACCAACCTTCAACTAGCCTGATAGTTAATGTCTTAAATGTTCAATTAAACTTAAAACCAATAACATCTACCAGTTAATAGTAAACGGACATCTGCGGACAGAATCGAACCCAGCAGCTGCCAACTCAAGTCATAGACAACCATTAATTTAATCAATAGACTATAGAAATTCATGAATAGTTCTGTAATTGAAATAGTAATCTTGATTGGAATTTTATTCGTTTTAAATTGTTATTAGCAGCAACACAAACTTGATACAGTAAATTTTGAATTTTAGTTACTAGTGTAATGTACTTGTAGGCCCTACATGATTTAAGAGGCGACATAAGGGTATATTCCTGAGGTTCTTCAACTAATCAATGTCGTAATTTAATAAGATACAATCGTGAATTAGACTTAATACGCTCGAATAGACGATATATTGTAAAAGCAGCAAAACTTATTACCTCATAGTATGCACACGGTGTATGCAAGTCAAAAAAGCCAATGCGGTAAAAATAGGAATAATTGTATCTACGTCAATGTAGAAATCGGTTGTCACGTGTATGTATTCTAGTATTTATCAAACACCTAATAGGTAACATGTTTAAAACCGGAAAAAAGTATGAGCATCAAAGGTTAGGCTTTGATTGGGACTGGTATTAACTACTTTGGTGTATATTTCAGTATTTTGTAAGAGCGATTCCTCATTGTTTTATGTGCAGTTAAACACTAGGCTTTTAGAACCGACGTGTACATTCGTAAGTAGTCTCGACACAATAAAAGTTTGATTTATTGTATGATACGCCACTTGGCACATGCCAGGCATTGTAAAGTATTGCCTTTTGCAACACAAACAAGATTAGCGTGGAGTGTCACAAGTATTTTGTGCGAACTGTTAACCTACATTGATAATACACTTGGATATTGATTCCGTGCTAGTCTTGGACCTGAATTCCATTCAATTTTTTCGTTTAAAATAATTAAAATTAACTAGGTATTAAAGTAAAGAATAAAATTGATGTTTAGAATAAATTAAAGTAAAGGATTGAATTGATATCTAGAATAATTTCGATGGTAAAGCAAAGGTTACGTTTGGTTTGGATCTATATTTTCGTGTATAAGTCAGTATTTTTTAATGTGTTATTTTCTATTTTTTCACACTGACTTGTATTCATTTTATTCTATATCATTAATCTAGGTATGTTATTTCCTAGATAGGGGTAAACAATGTTATCGAACATATAAACATTACTGATAAAGAATAAGATCATTTATAACATTCAACGCAATTCTATTAATTGTATCTGAAATTCGAGATATTAAACTAAAGCTAGTTTTTTAACTAAAAGTAAACTAAAATCTTTCAAGTGTTGGTAATTTACAGGCTATGCGTAATTATAAATAATATTCTTACAGGTAAAAAGAATCAAGTGTGTAACATAATTTCAGTACTAAAAATACCAAACATTATTTATTTTCATAGTATCTACGTACGAACATGTTTTCTGAAAACAACATCATAAAACAATTAATATAAGTTTACACAATGCTTTATTAACCTTGAATTTGTATACTTTGAGATGTATTTCGTTATGAATGTTACTGTAGAATAGACACTTGAAAATTCATTGTTTTGAGGAAGAACGCGATGCTTAAACTATTCATATCTCTTGTTTCATAATAAACATTTCTATACACAAATACACTGCTTTTATAGAACAGTTCTATACGAGGCGTAGACATAATATAAAAGTCAGATAGACGCTATATAGAAAAAGGGTGACGTTAGGAGTACCTATAACCGCCAAGTGTGTATGAGAAGATGTATGAGTGTCAATGAAGCGAAAATAGTCTGTGAGGATCGGGACAAATGGGGATTCGTGATCTCTGCCTATCCCTCTACAGGGAATCAGGCGTGCTGTGCATGTATGCATAGTACTTATTCGAATATCTATGACATAGGTAAACAATCTCTCTTTGAAAGAACAGTGTATTCAATTCGGATGCTTATCTAGTGTAAACGAATCACTTGAGTATTAACAACGTAGAAAGAGATTAGAGTTACGAAGTTATTGTCCTTAAGTTGCGAGCTAGGTAATAAATAGACTGCTAACTAGCTGCCGAACTGCTACATCACTACATAGTATAAAACAAAGTCGCTTTCTCGGTCCCTATGTCCCTTCGTATGCTTAAATCTTTGAAACTACACAACGGATTTTGATGTGGTTTTTTTTTAATAGATAGAGTGATTCAAGAGGAAGGTTTATATGTATAATAACATCCATTAAATAGTGGAGTAGGCTATATATTTTATACCCGTGCCACCCCGTGCGAAGCCGGAGCGGGTCACTAGTAAGGATAAAAAAATAAGTCTATGGCGTAAGATATCAGGGGCCCGAGTCTACTAATGCGTTATAGGAAATCCGTAGTTTAATAGCACAGTAATGCATTAATTTTCCATACTACACACGCGTCACGACTTGTGTATACACCCCCTTTTTATTGTGGCCAGGTTGTTAGAAGCTTGAGTACCCACGTACGAAATTTCGTAGGCATGTTAGTTATGAGCCACTCTAAGCCCGTGTTTCACTAGATACCAACCAAATGTGTTGATAGGGAACCGTATTGCCAAATACAGACACTGGCTATTACTTGTCCCGAGGGATAGGCAGGTTACCTCACGATGTTTACCCTCACTGTTAAAGACGTTATCTGTAATATTCCATACCTGTTTTTATAGTTCCTGTAGAAAAAAAAATGACTCCTAGATAGATGAAGGATATGATGTAAGAATTTATTTGCAAGTTAAAGTACTTTTTTGCATGAACATCGATATTGTACTAAAGGTAATATAAAAGGGTACTGATTGGCAATGCATTCCTTATACGTTTACAGTACACTGAATATGTTATCTTTTTTATTGGTTTTCCAAAGTTAAATAAACTTCATACTTGACACATCGACCCAGTTATGTAAGTGAATTTATTGTTTATTGATATGCCTCTTTCCCTATATGCTGAGAACTTAACTTTGTACTTAACTTTCTCGTTTTGTAAATTCAATCTTAAAAGTATGGAAAGTACAGTTACAATTTCACATTCTTCTCAAGGCGGGTGTACGTAGTGTGAACAGAAGAGCTTGTATGAGAAGGCTAATGGGTGGGAGTGAAGCAAAGGGAGATTTGTCAGGATCGTTCTAGGTGGCGATCGATAGTCACTGCCTATCCCGTTGATGACACTTTTTTATATTTCGTTCATTTAGTATTTCTCTATAGTGTAGTGTGTTGTATCTTGATAATGTTAGTTAACAAATATCTCACAGATTCGCCTGTAAGATATAATTACTTAGTATATTTCAATGGTTCAAAGTTTGAGACACCGCAAAAACTATATACATTGCAGTTATGTAAACATCACGATCTTAAACATGTGTGTTTTCGTTTCTTATCATTTTATGAGTATGTATATAACAGACGCTGAATGGTTTTGTGGTTTAGTTGTTAATGGTTTCTAGAAGTTCAGCTAACCTGTCTTTAACATTAAATCCTTGCAATAAGTGGCTTTATTCACTAGTTTCTGAAATATATGCTGTAAATAGAAATTAAGATTATATCATTGTATCAATATCCAAATTTACTAAAAACTACGTATATAAATCATAAGATTGAATATAGGGTTGTTTACTTCAATGTACAATAATTTCAATTCAATTAATTTATCGTCCAAAACTTTTCATAATTATTATTATGCTCTCTTCAAAAGACTAAAAGAGAAACCAAACAGATAGGATTTAGCATAGTAGTTCATTAGTGCACTTCGTAATCGTGCTAAACTGAACTTAGGCATAATAAAATTGATAATTAACTAAACGTGTCACTTTAATATATGCTTTTTCGATAATACTCAAGGTTCTGATTGTTAACTAGGTCAAGATATTTAGCTCAGTGATTGTTTAGTAGAATTTAATTTAATTTCTATAAGTTAAGTAACAAATATAATAAAGTAAATTCAAAGATTTTTTTTTAGGTTTTACGAATTGTTTTCCTTTCATTTATTAATTAACTATACAAGCAAAGTAAATTAAAACTGATACACATAACATAGATTAATTCGGATGTTTACTTTTGATGTATGAATACACACTCATGCATTCCATTTATGTATCATCAAGCTACAGTCAATCATCATATAATGCTGTTGGGAATCGTAGTTTTCCTTTCATAACCCCTTAAATCCCTACAGATGACACAGAGAAAATGGAATAATAAGATGACTTTTCAACATACCTCATACTCATATTATAATACTTCATATTAGGGCGAGTGCGCCATGCACAAGCGCTAAGCTCATTGACAGCTGATACGTGTAAAACAATGTTTTGTAAACTGTCCACATACTGTGTGTGTTACTGTTAACAAATGTTTTTCTATTCTATTCTACTTCACCATAATCAAAACATAAGTGCAATAACGTACAATACATTTTAACCATAATGATTTATAAACTAACCGTAAACTACTTCAATATACAACTACAAACTTGTTCCCTTCCTTCCAGAAAACAGTCCTAGACAGCATAGCCCAAGACGACTCATCATTCACTGGGGATGGCTACACATCTCTGGCCATCATCTACGCGTGTCTGGCCGTGTTCAACTGGCTCGCTCCCTCAGCCATCAGCCTGTCAGGCCCAAGGCTCGCTATGGTCCTTGGAGCTTCTACTTATTTGTGAGTTTCTATACTTCACTACATAATATAAAACAAAGTCGCTTTCTCTGTCCCTATGTCTCTTGGTATGCTTAAATCTTTGAAACTACGGATTTTGATGCGGTTTTTTTAATAGATAGAGTGATTCAAGAGGAAGGTTTATATGTATAATAACATCCATTAAATAGCCAGAGATGCGAAGCCGGAGCGGGTCGCTAGTATTATAATAAGACAGACTAGGGGTAATATTCGGCGATGGGTTAGCAACCTGTCACCAATGTTCCATATACCTTGTAGATATTATCGTATCCAAGGTTCTGTTCAGCCTGAAAGCGATAAGGGGACGTGAATGTATATGTATTGTATACTTATTATAGTAAGAGACGTAAATATATGTGGACTCTTTAATATATAAAAGTTGCATAGACTACATTGGAACATAAATTACAATTAGATAACGAAAGATATTCGTACACATGAACAGAAATATAACTATTTATATCCCTATGAAAACCAAAAACTCTCCTACTAAGTATATCGTAACAGAGAAGCCAGACTTTTGCCAAAACACAAAACGTACGAGTTTCCACATAATGTCAATATGCTGGTGTTCGACTTTATGACAGATTTTAGTAAAACAAAATCTGCAACAGTAATCTAAATCAAATTATTCCCAGTATATTACTTCCCGGCATGTCCTAGGTCACTAAAGGAATTAATTAGATGTGCCATCACAATTAAATTAATAATAATTTTCGGAAATCAACTACATGTAGACATGTATTTGTGTATCTTTTATTTAAATAATAAACACTTTTATATTATATTTTAGTATGAATATTTCAATGTGACTTTTGCAAGAACTGCTTTAGTATTCATACGCTGGCCAATAAAAACGAAATTTAAGTTACCGACCATATGTTTGCAAAATTGTATAAAGTTTTTTTTTATTATATTGCGTGACGCAATCCCCTTTTTACAAGTACACGAAAGTGGGTCCTAAATGTCATCTTATCAACAAATTGTTTGTTTTTACGACACTTTCACTGGCCATGTTGCAAAGTGGACAGCCAGCTCTTCAAGGAAAGGGAAATGTGGGTTTGATAACTTTATTACTTTATACGACTTACTTGCATACAAATTACTAGTAGGCTCGTTGCTATAAAACCCGTTACTGAAAGAGGAAGGCTATTAAGAGACTAGGGGTATTAGTAGATAGTAGATTATTATATTATATGTGGTAAGGATTAGCTAACTGTTACAAACATAAATTAATGCAATTAGTTAATAGTATCTGCACATGCCACATTGATGACAAGTAAAAAGAAGGTTTCAATTTACAAAAGATCTTCACGATGTTTTGTTGATGGCAGATAATTAGCCTCTGACTATCCCGAAAGGGTTACATGGTCGTGAATGCACATGAATAATTTGTTAAAGGTTCTGTCTATCCAAAGGGATTAAAAAGACTTGAGCCTATGTATGTATCTATAGAATATGATACTTAGTTCTAGGACACCGCTTAACATTTGCCAAATACATATATTATTGATATAATTTGCATTTATTTGAACCTTGATTTTGACATTTTAGGTTCAAGGCTGGCATAGAATGTAATTTATGATAATACACTATTTCCATCGAGAATTCGTTGTAATAATAGCTTTTTACTACCATAGCAGATATACTCGTATATAAATAATTATTTTTCCGGTTGGGTTTGGAACTTGTATAGTATGTAACTAACTACTCAAGTCAGCATATCGTAAAATAACAGGAATACTGTTATTTTTAATCTCGTGTCGCTTTAAACTTTGAAGTTTACTGACCTCCAACCAACATTCAGCTTGGAATACGAGACACTATATGAATGACAATTAGTTATTTTGATACAAGGTTTAGAGTTATAATATAAAATTAATTAAGCCTTTGGCAAATAGGCAAAAGCTTTGTATATTAGTAATTTTCAGTGTTTATCTAGACCATATTTTTGAAAGACACGCGATTTTTATTCATTGCACAAGAATAAGGCATTCATCGCGTATACATCACTTCATTACTACTTGTATAAAACAAAGTCGCTTTCTCTGTCCCTATGTCCCTTTGTATGCTTAAATCTTTGAAATTAGGCAACGGATTTTGATGCGGTTTTTTTAATAGATAAAGTGATTCAAGAGGAAGGTTTGTATGTATAATAACATCCATTAAATAGTGGAGTACGCTATATATTTTATACCCGTGCGAAGGCGGTGCGGGTCACTAGTCCTTTATAAACAAAAGTTTCGGCGTTTCGGTCATGTTTCAAAGGCCATGGTCACGGGTCAACTCTATCTGGAATGTTATAATAGTTTTATAAGGATCGTTATAAGTAGTGATCGTTCGTTGATGTCTATCCCCTTGGGATATAAAGGGCGAGAATATACATATGTATCACGTCGGACACATACTCTTAGCATTTTGTAATTTACAAGTTATAAGCTGATTTATTGTATATTTTTTCTCTAGAAAACTATTCCACTATTAAGAATTCAATTAAACTTGGTTTGTTCACTACAACCGTATCCTATATAAGGTTGTAAGCAATTTAAGTAAGTAGGCATTGAAACACTTCCTGTATCCGCTATCTATTTACGACATTTTCCTCTTTAGCAATTAGTATTCTCAAGACTTACTGTTCGATTTACTAGCACAAATCTATTTATATATCCGTGGTAGCTTGGGGCATAAAGAAAACCAACTAGCTGCCTTTATACCAGTAATTTCGTATGAGGTGACTAAGGGTATTGGGATAGAATCTATTAAGGTAACAGCTACCCGCTGCAGGGCTAGTGCCATTGACATATACGTTCTGTGTCAAAAAATGATTCGTTTGCAAGCTGTCCATGTATGTATATCTGTTAATAAGTGTTTTTCTATTCTACTCCACCCTGCTACTAATATTCCATATAAAAGACATCACAAATATCTCCTTTGACACTTTTAGCAATAGTATAGAGGTTTGGTATAACATTGTGACAAGATTCTATCCCATGGCCCAATATATTCCATCAACACCTAGTCCCGTTGACATGCCAGGAAGAATGGCAGCTAGTTAGCAGTCTATATACGTACCAAACGAGTACAAGCATACATAATAGTCTAGTCGTATGCGTAATGATGTGGTGTAAGCCACTTTTACTCTCAATGAGCGTAATTGCGATTTAGTGAAAGTTTGTTCATGAAGACTGTTATGCACTATGCGAAGATGTTCATTGTTGTTGTTTACGTGGATTTCGTAATGTACTAAACGGAGATTATAATAATGTGTATTAAAAACAACGTATTAAAGGCTATGTTGAATTGAGTCAGTTTTGTACCCCAATTGTTTCAGTTTTGATTATTTTTAGCAACTTGTAAGCTATCTAGGTTTGGAAGTAAATCGTTTAGTACGATTTATCGGCTTTCCGAGACTTTATTGCGTAATGCAAAGGATTTCCCATTGCCATTGCTAAATTAATCAATCTGAACTCTAATTTTTGAATTAAAAGTAGCTTATGTGATACGTTCCCTTACTTTATCACCCCCTTAAAATATTAAAAAGGTAAAGCACATAATATGAATCTATGTATGTAGGTAATATTACGCAATATTGCCATTTATTATACAAACAATATTTGAATTACCATGGCAACCTAATCCTAATAACCTTTAAGTAATTGCGACTATCACGAGACATAAACCCATTACTTTACAATTGACCAACCAACCCATACACTGGCCTGCAGTTAAGGTACATTGAACTCTGACCACACCCACGGTGGGTGACGCAAATCTGGGTGTGGAGTACTGGCAACCGGTTCCGAATATGAAAGGCGACGCAAGGTTGGCTACGCATTATAATCTATGTTAGAGTAAGAAACCCTTAATATCGTGATTGATTTGAAATGTTAAGTGAAAGGTATTAAAGGAAAAGGGTAAAGTTCACGGTGGTTTTTTCTCGTACCTGGTAAATTATTACTACTAAATTAGTTAATTCACATACATTTGTTCGAGCGACCACTAAAGGACTAGGAGTAAAAGAACTAATTGAGCTACGTACTAGCAACCTGTCTCCAATGTTCCATATTACATGACATTGCTAATATTCATGTTAAACACAACGTAGTAGGCATTATCATATCTTCAAGGTTATGTCCTCCCGAAAGAAATTACCTCATCTATGCTAAATCACTACATAGTATAAAACAGAGTCGCTTTCTCTGTCCCTATGTCCCTTTGTATGCTTAAATCTTTGAAACTAGGCAACGGATTTTGATGCGGTTTTTTTTAATAGATAGAGTGATTCAAGAAGAAGGTTTATATGTATAATAACATCCATTAAATAGTGGCGTAGGCTATATATTTTATACCCGTGCGAAGCCGGAGCGGGTCACTAGTATTCTATATATTTAAGTTCATTATCTTCGTTTCCAGATTCTTCATAGTAACCTTCCTATTTCCAAAGACGTGGCTCCTGTACGCAGCCAGCGCGCTTCTCGGCATAGGAGCTGCCGCCATCTGGACCGGGCAGGGGAACTATCTCACGCTCAACAGCGATTCTGACACTATAGCGAGGAACTCTGGCATATTTTGGGCTATGTCGCAATGCAGGTGGGTTCTATATGAACAAATATATACTTTCACAACCGGTAATAGCAGAGTAGTAAGGTTTGCGTGATTAACAGGAATTGCGAAGGTAGTTACTCTATGTCTACCTCGAATCCACGCGTTGACCAGATAGTACTTAATGTGGCTTAGTGGTAGTATACCTGTTCGGGAAACTGCTAAATTTACTACGTTTATTACTGAGTATTCAGTGTGTTTAGCGAATGTTTTAATTGTTGCAAAAATTTACGTAACAAAATAGATTAAAAAAATCCATTGGGTATATACATGCTTCGTAATTTGAATCCTGAACCCATTAGTACTGAGTAAAGCCACCAACGAATAAGCTACACCGAATTGTAACTATACAGAATGTAAAACATTTATTCCTTAACACACAACATTTACATTCAAGTATAAGTAGTAATCCGCGTCGCCGTATACAATCATTCTATATTGTATATCCCGGAAAACAAGCACGTTTCCTCAAGATGTTTCACCTAGCGGTAAACGTGATGTGTTTTGTTTTGAATTTTACGTAAGCATTACCCATTGTATAAATAATAAATTATAATTACTATGAAATCCGTTTGTCAGTGAATAGATAGAAGCATAATGTATTTTAACACCTGTCTTCTATTGTATTGGTCTTAAGTTTTGTAATATAGACCTTGAAATGTTTAGGTTCAACCTCGTGTATAGCAGACCTTTGTAATGCAATCGATTTGTATCTGAATGTTTTAGGTTCCTTTCGAGAGATTTTAGTAATGTTTTAGGATACTATTACACCAATTGAATAAGCGATTTGGAAAATACATTTAACTCCACCATTATCAACTAACATGCTTACACATCACGCCCGTTTCTCTATATAGGTAGTTCTAGGTACGTCATCCTTATTCAACTGACCACTACATAAGGCTCTCGTGCTAGTCTGGGACGAAAATGAATGCTAACTAGCTGCTATTCTTCCTGTCATCTCATAGGAGGCGACTAAGAGACTAGGAGTCAATGAAATCTATTGGACGTAAGGCAACCAAAGTCACCAATATTCCATATGACACCCCAAAATTCAAGCTAATAAGTCCCCAAGGAAACGTTTTCATATCTCCAAAGCTCCGTCCAGCCCTAAATTGATTAAAGAACCTCAACGTACATTAGTATAATCCACCCTTATACCCCACTATTCCTCTTACAGCATGTTCTTCGGCAACCTGTTCGTGTTCATCCAGTTCCAAGGGAAGTCTCACATTGACAAAGCCACTAGGACCCTCGTGTTCAGTGTTTTGTCAGTCGTGTGTGCGGTGGGGATCTTGTTCCTGATATTGCTGAGGCGGTCAAGGAGACCAGTGCCTGTTGGTGATGAGAAGGTAAGATTACAAACGACCTCTGTGGTGCGAACGGTTAACCACCGGAACGTTGATGTATTCTGGAAGGAAATGAAAACATCGCAGTTCAATATAGAAGCAGTTAGTTAAATAATAATTTGGGGACTTCCGTGGCGTGATCGGTTAACCACCTGAACGCTGATCAGGAAATCCCGGTTTTGATTTCCGGTGGCAGCAAAGTTAAGTACTACGCTTTTCTTCTGCTTTCCGGTCTGGTCGTTAATTATCTATGTATAATAAGCATATTATATTTCTTTAATATACGTTGGTTATCACTTTTAACACAAGTCTTAAATTTACTTAGCTAGGGGCTGGTTCAATTCGTGTTATAGTGTCCTACAATATACATATATGTATATACAACAAGAGTATAGTTTCTTTTTAGTCTCTAATGAGATACAATATATGCTCGGTGTCATTTTAATGTGCATATGAGGTTATGATGAATAGCAACAAGATAATTTAAGCCAATAGTTTGTTTACATGTACATTACAATTTAATCTCCTAGCATTTATATTCTCCTGCAAATCTCTATCCTCATATAGTAGGTACATTTATAACTGTTATGATGATAAAATGAGAACAAATATACGAGATTGAATAATAGCCTTATAGTAATCTAAACCAAGTAATAGTTTTGATTGGTAGTGTTATAGATATAAATGTATGTGTCTATCTGCATTTCTGTCTACCCCAGAGGGAAGAGCAACAAGAAGGGCCGTGGCAGGCGTTTAAAGGCGCGTTGAGACTGTTCTGCACTACGGACATGATCCTCCTCAGCTTCACTTTCATCTATACTGGTGAGTTATAAGGGATGAATATACATTATTTATTATTTGACGACCTCCGTGGCGTGATCGGTAAGACCCCTACACGCTAATCGTGAGGTCCCGGGTTCGATTCCCGGTGGAGGCAGAGTTAAGAACTACGGTCTTCTTCTGCTTTCCAGTCTGGTCGTTGATTATATATGCTATATATGTATTTATCTATATATAATAAGTATATATTTCTTAAATATGCGTTGACTAGTACCCTTAACACAAGTCTTAAATGTACTTACCAAGGGCCTAGTTTAATTGGTGTAATAGCGTCCTACAATATTATTATTATTGTACATGGGGTCTTAATAGGACTTGTGAAACAGAAAGTGTTTTTTATTTGGGAGACATATACAGATTATTTATGTGTACTTTATTACATACGCATGTTAGCTGCCTAAAGATCTTATGTAAAGTTTTGTCGCTGTCGTAATAACATAAGTAACAAAAAAGAAAATAAATAAATACATTTATTTGCATAAGAGAAGTATACCTTATGTATAGTTTTAATGTTATAAATAAAAAGGAATAAAATAAACACATTTATTTATGTATGAGAATCCTTTATGGAACCCTAGTAGGAACATACTCAGCATGACGATGTAAAAACAAATGTGATATTAAAAGTACTTATTAGACCTATAACTGCCGAGTATGTATGTGTACGTATTCATATATTTATATGTTGCATATTTTGGGTTAAATTGCATCCTGTATACCAATAAGTACTACTCGACTTTAAAATACATACATAATGCTCGAATATTTCTATCCCTTTAGCCCTCCCCAAAGAATTTGATGACATTAATATTGAATATTTGTTGCCCTTAGTCTATAGTTTGACATTTTTATCTACTAAACCTTAATTTCACATTAAATTACATTGCATGGATTGTATAACATTATTTACATACAGTTTAAAAGATTACTTGTACATTTTCAGGTGTTGAGCTATCGTTCTTCAGCGGGGTGTACAGTAGCAGTATTGGGTTCACCAATGCCTTTGGAGATCAAGCGAAGCAGTTGGTTGGTCTCTCAGGCGTGTTCATAGGAATTGGAGAAGTGCTAGGTAAGCATTTGTGTGTTTATACATATAATGAATGGTTATTTGGTGAAAATCCTGCGAAAATTCTAAGTATTTTCATATTTACAATAGTATGATATGTGAATATACTATAAAAGTAAGGTTTAAAATACATACTAATTTATAATAGAAAGACAAAGGAAACATTTATTCAACTATTAGCAACGCCATCTGTTAAGCAAAAATTGAACTAAGAATTGTAATACTGGCTGCGCCACATCTATGTCAAGGCATGTCCAAATATTACACTAATATAATATGCATAATAAGGCAATGGATTAAATTCTTACTTACAAATGGTTCGAAACAAAAAACTATATTTCAAAATAACATGCAGCTAGTTTCTTAATATGAACAACAGATGGCGCTAGCACTGCGTGCTGCATGTAAAATATTGTATTTTCAAAATATAATTACTATTTTAGACCTTAGTCGTATATTTGTTATTAATAATTAGTTATTTGATGTGTTATTAATAATGTTAAAAACATAAAAATAAAAAATACTGTATTTGCTTCGATATTCAGTATCTTTTCTAAAACGCGGTTTCAAATAATTTATGTAAAGTAGAATATATACCACAAAACTTCAATGTAAATTGTACTTGCTTCGGCAGTACATATACTAAAATTGGAACGATACAGAGAAGATTAGCATGGCCCCTGCGCAAGGATGACACGCAAAATCGTGAAGCGTTCCACATTTTTTGGCAAAAATTTATATCAAATTGTAGTACCAAACAATTATTATGTAGCTAAATGAAATTATATCAACTTATTTGTCCCATTGCTGAGCAGATGTTACTTTATGTTTATTTCTATTCAATTTAAAGAGTACTTACGACTTTTCTTATATCCTTTAGATTCTTTTAGACCGATTTTTATATTATTTTACCCTTGTTGATGGAGACTCGCAGATGAGCCGAAACTTTATTGATGTCAGGAAGAAATTACTTGTTACGAGTAAAGTATAATATGTCCCACGTATACAATAATAAAGTGAATATTTTATCCTTCCAGGTGGCGCTCTATTCGGTATTCTAGGCCAGAAGACAACAAGATGGGGTCGCCATCCAATAGTAATACTGGGCTATATCATTCACATGATAAGCTTTGTACTTATATTTATAAACTTACCAGCAGTGGCACCTTTTGGTGATACGAGCGAAACTTCCTACATCACCCCGTCACCAATATTGGCTATGGCATGCAGTTTCCTCCTAGGATTCGCCGATTCCTGTTTCAACACGCAAATCTATTCCTTATTGGGTGGGAACTACGCTGATAATAGCACGTCGGCGTTCGCTCTGTTTAAATTCACTCAGGTAACGACTTCAATGATTTTATACGTATACACTATTAAAAATATTATGTACTTGTGGTTACCAATTTTAATATTCATATACCATGATATTTGGATACCTATTCTATCACAAAGCTGATAGTTATGTTAAAGGTAACCAAAGCATAATAGTATTACCAAGATTCATCCTAAAAGGGATATGATAAAGGCTAAATAAGATAAAGGCCAGAGTATATAAAATATCTCCATGTTAATGGTACCCTAACCTAAGTCTATTCCAAAATAATAAATAAAATTAAAAAAAAAAATGTGAATGTTACATTGTTTTAATACAGCCGTTAAATAAACTAACAAAAAAAAAAACATTGTTTTAAATACTTCTCTGTTTATTTTAAACTGCTTACTTTATTTTAAATATTTTAAACTCTTCTACTTAGTCTATTCAAAAATATTAAATAAAATAAAAAAAAATGTAAATGTTGCATTATTTCTAATTTTTTCTCTCATTTTTCCAGTCACTCGCCGCAGCAGCATGCTTCTTCTACTCTTCCAAAGCGCTTCTCACCATTCAACTAGTAATTCTCGGAGTGATGGCCACAGTAGGTACTGCGGCCTTCTGCAAAGTGGAATTAGCTGGGCACAGACGAGCTAGACTGGCTGATTTCACTGCTGTTGACAACAAGAGCCCTTCTGTATAAATTACGATTCCAAGGCCCTTAGACAAGGCAAATACACTAAAAGAAAGCATAATGTAAGGTATTGACTTGGGTATTTACTTAATCGTAATTCGAAAAGTCAATTCCATATATCGTCGTTGTCAAACCAAAATCTGCTACAGTCTGGCTAACGAAAGTAGGTACTGGATTCTTTTGCAAACTTTTTATATGACAACACTAAAGTGTTCCTACCATCGGATATTTACCCTACAATTGGGGTATTTTAAGCACATTACATTACAGAACAATTAATGCCAAAAAGGCATTTTTAAAACGAACTCATTTTAACAAAATGTTTAAAAGAGTTTTAAAAATTTGTACGTGTGCTAAAATTGTGTTAATCGAAAATAAGTATCGTATGTACGTGTTGGATCATTTCAAGAGCTACACTAAGCCTTACGTTGGTCTAATAAATAGCTTAAGTAATTAGGTACACTATATCTTAACTAATTAGGTAGAGAAAAACTTGGCAATTTTATTTTAAAGAAAATTAATTTGTATCTGTTTTCCGAAAAATTTGGTAAAATCAGAATCAGTGTATGGTATTCCTATTTCTGACGCCGAAGATGGCGTGTTGTTGATGTTTCTTTATGGTTGACTTGCGTATAGAAATGTCTTGATATTTTTTTATTTTAATTAAGTAAGTACAAATTCGTATTAGTTATTTTTTGTTTGTTCTTTTTGTTCCTTTAATACGCTACAATGGAGTGACGTATCCGTGTGATGTTTGGTATGGAGTTAATAAAAAGATAACAAGTTATATAAGCTACTTTTAATCATGTCATAACGCGGACAAAATTGGAAGCATCTACTAGTAAAATAAAAATAAATGTCAAAGTATCAAAGTGAGTTGTTCCGCCTTTCCTTTTTATTTTAGGGTTGCAATGCTAATATATTTTAAATTTGCCGCGCTTTTTCAGTATCTACTTTCGTTAGCCAGACTATATGTGCACTTTTTCGAGATTTTAACTTTTTGACGTCTGCGTATAGAACACTGATCAATCTACCGTATAAAAAACTGCCATGTGTCTAGAGTACCCGCCACATAAGGTGGCAGTAGCCAAACTTGGAACTAAATTTGACGTTTCCGCCATTGCGTGTTATTTTGTATGAAAGGTAAATTTAGTATTACCAGCGTTGTGTTTTTTGCCCACTCTTTGTAATTTTTATGTTTGTTAAGGGTGATTATAATAAATTGATTTCTGGAGTTTCTTGTTAGTTCTTCTCCAAGGGTCTCCGCTGAACTTCTTCTTCTCAATCGTTACGCTCTTATCAGAGCGGTCGTGGTCTTCATGACGTGGCATCTTGAGCAGCCGAAATGGTTGGTGAACTAACCTCGGTAAAAATATGTAAAGACAACCTGACAGACCACTTTCGCTTAATTGACATTCATACATTCTCTAATAAAGTACACTCTCGGCGGTTATAGGTACTCCTAACGTCACCTTTTTTCAATATAGTGTCTATCTGACTGTTACATATATGTCTTATTAGGCCGGCCCCTACGTATCCGCCCTTCCACTTCACTCATATATATTCCTTTTGTCAATATATAGTTTTTTTAATTTGTACTTAGATCATAAAATAACTTTCAAAGAGAGCTTATGATAGGGCCTATTTTGAATAAAAATATTTTGACTTTTGACTTTGGTATATTAATTTGTTTTATTTGAGTTTATAGCTCTGCAACCAAAGATCGTTACAAATGAAACCTCAATATAATGTATCGAGCCGTATGGCACAGTGAGTGCTAGTTTTGGCGTGTTTACTGGCAACACTGGATTACGCGACTGTGGCGACGCCTCCAACTGCCACCTTATGTGGCGGGTACTCTATAAGCACTGGGAGACATTATATTCCATAAATATTAAACCTCCGTCGTAAAATAACAAATCAGTTCATTTCTTACATCTATAGCTTTCATTTGATATAGTATTTAAAATGCAAATTCATATAAAATTTTACAGGAGAACTTTTTTGTCAATATCTCGAAAGTATAATTTTGGCACATAGCAGATTTTGGTTTGACAACGACGATATTTTACTATTCTTTTGTGTTTTCCAATGTGCTTATTGTTGTAGGTAAAGAAATCGAGCTCATAATTTGTATAAAAATATATTCCTGCGGATTTATAAATATCCAGTTGAATAATGATATGTAATGTATGAAGTCCATTAGATGATTTAAGGTTAGTTATTGTTCGAATACACGAATTGATAAACAGGGAAAATATGACGAAAAACGACTGCGAAACTCATAAGATGTGTTACATTGTGTACATACTGATGATATTGAATATAGGTTATTATCCTACCTAGTCTTAGTTAGAAATAAGTGAAATATGAATTGTTAGTTAATTTTAGAGTTTAATATGAATAAGTTAATACATTCCTTTATTTTTCTTAGTACATTAACAATGTTTGCATTGCTAATTATATCGCGCATTTCGTAAATATTAAAATCTTATTGAGTCTTTTTTATATTCTTTACTGTTATGAATTGTTGTTAAATTTTATTTTACTTCTAGTCAAATATTGAAATCAGTAAGCAAGTTTCATAAATGATTTTCTTGTGGAATATTAATTAATGTACTGAACTGATAAACTGGGTAACTTTTGAACAGCATTGACTTTTTGTTATAGATAATATTATATCAATATAATTCTGTTTGCAAATCCAATTTAAGTTTTAAAATTTTATTCCAAAATTGTTGAGCTTTTAAAATCTCAAATGCTATGTTTTAAACAGCGTGATCAGAATAATATAGCATAATTATAAATAATGCGCACATAAATTAACCTTATGCTTTGCTTTTCTACTATTTATAAGTATACTTATTGTATAAATTAACTATATTTGTATAGCATTTAACTAAGGATTTTTAATGAAACAATACATAAATAAATTAACTGGTTTTATTTTTACAACATTCTGTTGACTAACTACATTAATTAAATAAATCACATTCAAGTCAAATGAGTATGCATATTCCATCCACAAGGAACTAAAGATTTTTATGACAACAGGTCTAAGATCCAGAAAATAGAATAGTTATTCTAATGATATTGTAACAGCCTACATATAAAAAAGTTTGCATGACTTTTCAGACCTTTATGTAAATCCAGTTTTCTATACAGAAGTCATCTATTGTCATATTAGACAATAGCTACAGTAAGTAGGTAGTACATAAAAAGCAACAATCGTAATTTGTGGTTACACCATAACTAGATAACTTCTAATATACGGAAAGAAATATGTATGTTTTATATATGATAATATCCAAACGTATATTTATTTATACATTTTATGATATCAATCACTACCTAATATTTCAACACAAGAACTACACTATTATTGATTTGTTACAGAATTTAATTATATATCACTGAAACTCATACTGAAAAACATGTGTAAACTTAACAATTTGTGATAAGCAAATATCACATAACATCAGTCACTGGCTGACATTTAGGTACTGAATAGTAAGAGTTACTATCACATCACACTGGGTAATACCTTGATATTGACAGGTAAGAACCTCTTACCTCAAAGATTTCCTTTACACTTGTCTACAACCACACTCATCCAAATCTTAATACATTCAAAGTCTAACATATATATTCACACTTTAACTATTCTATTTACACTTTAGGTTTAGCACTGTCTTCACTATTCTCTTCGGTCTGACTTAGTTTGAAATCCATTGGCTTATCATAGCCCATTATTTTGGCGTAATGCATGGGGTCTGTGAAATGTCTGGCTTCCACAAACAGGGGCTTTCCCTTAACCTTCATTGCTGTGAACATGCCAGGGATATCGGGAACTTCTACATCATCTGTTTTGAATAACGTCTGAAATAAAAAAGATATATAAAAGTATATTAGAATTATGAGCAAAGCACTGAAACTTTCTTATACATATATGTATGTTTCACAAAGTTAAGGCTTTGCGATAGAGAATAGAGACTTGATTGACAATCTTTGTCACTGCAAAGACTTTAAAGTCTGTTTTTCACCAATGAGCTTATATTATAAACCTAGGCAGAGGAATGGGTATATTTTATTAATGAATACTAGCCGTTTTTATAACTAATTCCTTCAAAATATAAAACATTATATAATATTTTAATTTTGCAATGCTTACCATCTTTGGCATTAAAAAGAAGTTGATTGTCTTGGCTTTGTAGGTTTTCGTTTCAGGATTATACCACATTTCTGTTACATATTTCTTCGTGATGAAATGCAGTAAAACTGGAGTTACAAAGGTAAAGAAGCCAACTATAGAGCAAAGAGCTATCACTAATGGTGTACTATCAAGAGTTGCGGCTTCTCTTATTATAATTGGCTGTGCTATTAATCCAGCTAAGCTTGATGTAAGGGAAAAAACCTTAACGGCCTTGATTTGAGGAGTAAGGATACCATAATATATTTTATCAAACTTCTCTTCAGTTTTCACTTGATCAGTAGCAGATGAATGAAACCTCCATAGGTTATGTTGGATTGTTCTTGAAATTTTTATGGTCGAAGTGGTTTCACTGAGTATTCTAGGGCTTAGGATTGTTTGCTTGCAAGCATTATTTACTAATACACGTAACATTTTACGTAAAGTTAATTATTTCATTTAATTTTATAACTTTATTGGAAATAAACAAGTTTTTAGCTCTGCATGTTCTGATTGACTGACGTAAGTAAAGAATGACGGACGTGCGTTCAAAGACATGTACGTTCAGTAATAATTTTACCAGTATTACGTGAAAACAATTAAATATTTAAACTGTAGATCTTAAGTTTTTTAAATTGTAGATCTTTAGTTATTTGAGAGGCACAGTGAAATATATTCTTCAGTTAGTAGTAGTTACTTAAATAAGTTTTTAATTATGATGTCAAGTTTACTCGCCACAACTGGTGGCTAAAGATCAGATTTTACTATCAGTTTGTTCTATGCGTAGTAACATACGTACGAGACCGAGATATGAATCATAACAATATCTCGTTCGCAACCCCCAACATTTCACTCAGATTATCCGGCAAAGAACCAAAGATGAAGTAGCAGTCATGTCTGTTGCAAAACGATCATTTAAACAAATCGGTTCCTGAATGTAGGCAAAAACCCCTGTCAGGTAGACCGATGAACTGAAGAAGGTTGGTAGTGCCTGGATGAGAGCCATGAGTAGAATATCCTTATATAGGCTAATGTACAGCAATGGACTGCTATAAGCGGATTGATTGAAGAACCTATGCATTATTGAGTCATTTTTGTAAAGCACAATTTGATGGTTGTATTGCTAAGCTCTCCTTTGAAGATATTATGATATCTGCAAAACCAACATTCTATAAGGAAAAAGTAAGTCAATTTAAGCCCACATTGCCTTCTCTTCGCTTCTACAGTCGTGGTTACTTCAATCGTACTACATGCACCACGAATTCAAAACTTACACGCATACATAAGCAATAGGGGTTTTCTGAAACTTACAGTTTCTTAAAAAAAAAAATTTTTTTTTATTAAAAAATAACACACACATACGCGTCACGACTCCCTTATTTATTTTGCCGGGGTAGTCAGAAGCTTGAGTGCCCATCTCCGAAATTTTCGAAGACATGTTAGGTATAAGTCACTCGAAGCCCGCGTTTCACTAGATAGACAGCACCCAATGTGATAGGTTGTTTAACAACTTAGGGCTGTAACTATTTGTCTTGTGCTACATTTATTGTCTTATATCCGTTGAAAGGAGTCACGCAACTGATAAGGCGAATATGGGGCCTAACCAAACACTGGCCGAGGCGTTTATCTTTGGACCTCGCAAACATAGCTTATTGACTCAGGTTATCTCTTTTCAAACAATGCTAGCAATACAATAAACCACAAAAGTCTTTTTGTGTCGCCTTCTTATCGAAGCGTGCCTCGAGAGAAGCTTATTCGTTATTACGAGTACGCGCAGGGTGTTATTACAAGTATGAGACATTTTTTAAGAAATTCTATTCCACGACGAATGCAACAATCCAATAGAATTTTTTTTTTCTTTAATTTATTTGCCCTGTATTACACGATGCACTGATGTTGATAACCAAGATTCCTTTACGGTAATGGATAACTTTGTGAGGAAACTAGCTAGTTCTACTGAGTAGGACAGTTTACGCCTTTACAAGCCTTTGTTAGGAATGAAAAGAGCAAAACATAGATTTGATGTAGTCATAAATGAATTAGTTACTCTGAAGATGTGCCTGCAAAACTTTGAGTAGCCTGCGAGGGATAATGATAATTAAATAATGTCAATGATATAGCTATCCACAGCAAATAAGTATCATAAGCATTGAATAATATTTCACAATGATTGAATTAGCTAGGAATTTGACATAAACGAGTATAATCATAATGACCGGCCAGTGCAAATAATATTTTTAAAAGCTCATTATAACCATTAAACATAATTGGCTTAATGGATTCGTTGGTTTGTAGTGTATTATTAAATCTGATTTGAAATATTAACAATAGGCTCAACGTAAAAAGTTGGCCATTAGACTTTTTTCTTGGAACCTTTTTTGTCATTTTGGCGGTGAATCCACATGGTTTTTTTCTGTTTGTGGTGACTCGAGATTTTTTGTTATGAAAAACTAGAAAGGCATATTTAACACTTATGATTTAGAACCAACCTAATCATTTTATTATCGTGTTCTTTATGGCTTATATAATTATGGTTAACTTTACTTGTTGATCATATTCATTACAATTGTGTTAGCCGAAGGAGTCAGTAGATTTTATAATTGGATTAATTTCTTTGACAAAGCCGGAATATAATATCTAAGTATAATTTATTATACAGTAATCATGGGTAATCAAATTAAAACTATAAGTTTATTTTTTATATAAGTACCTTCTTAAATAACTAAATTCTTGCTAGTGACACCTATCTGTCAGGGTAGCACATAGGCTACGTTCTATTTAAGTAACACGCCACTGAATTAAAATTTAGATAATTTTCCCTTCTAAACTTAATATTTATTGACATAATGCGTTTTGCCGCCATTATTTCAACCTCAAACTTACAAAAGCTACAAAGCACCTTAAAAACATACATAGAAAAACGAGCCTTATATCCAAGCATAGGGAACTGTAAACATTATTTTCGCTTGACCTCAATAATGAAAGAGAGAAGCGTATGTTGTTATGTTGTCTCTCACTAACCATGTCGCTCGACTGTGTTTGGCTGAAAACGAGAATCAGTCAGACATTTTACAGTGACGTGAGGACGCGTATTTTGCCGCGTTTTGTAAACAAACTTTTTGAAAGTGACGTATTACATTAGGTTTAACAAACAATATCGAAATGACCTGATACATTAATTTACGTGAATAAGTACTAGTTTGTAGCTTAATGGATTTTTGTTCTTGTTCAAAATGGATGTTGGAAAGATGCTGTGGACATTCGTTGCTGTGATATTATCCGCCGTTGAAGCAAGTCAAATAGGTGATCAATGTGATTGGACTGGAAGGTGAGTCGATATATTATTTTGTTGGTTGCATTGTTATGTGTTACATTTGCTGACAGTGTAGTACCAGTAGAAGTACATTTCATTAAAAGTATCTGCGCAGTTTTAGTTAGTTTTTTAAATATTGTGTAACTTAGCATTAAGTTTGAATTACTTTAATCTTTGCTTAATTATTTATTTAAATTAGTTAGTGTACTTTATTAGTATAACTGCAGGTTCTGTACTGTCTCAATAAATTGAATTAGTTAAATCCGTGATTAGTTATAATTTATGTTATGCACATTAGGGATTTGCATATAAAGTATGTTATTCTGTTGTGAATAAATATTTATTAAGATTTTAAAAGCGCATAAGAGTAACATTCTAAATCCTTTAAACAGTAGGTAGAAAAACTCTAAAGTTCCCTAATTTCTAAGTTCGTAAAAGGCAAATGACTCACTAAACCATTTCTAATCCTCTAACAAATTATCCTTCCACCAGATAATATCAAAAGTTTTGAATACCTTTTAGATTTTTTGTTTACGTGCTCCCATTAAGTAAAGCACAGGGTTTCGCCTAATATGCCAAGCAGGCCCATACAAATTGCCCGGGGCAATATCTGTAGCGTCTTTCGTCCGAACAGAAACAAAAAATTGCACGCAAAACGCGCCGCTTTGCACTGTGGAACGTGCGTGACGACATTATTTTGAAATTAGTCTAGTTGTAGCATTATCTTATAATGTTGGGTCTAGATACAACGTTTTTTACAGGTACACTTCTAGGTTTTTGAATAGTATTTATAAACAGGCTATACAACGTATTAATTAATTAATACTAGGTATTAATTTACTTGGTATCTCAAGGATGTAATAGTTGAAAGATTTATAGGTAGTTAAGTCAATGCGTAATTATTCCTATGCGTTAAATGGTATTGTTGAATTGGAGGTTTTTTGTTATTATTTATTTATGTTATGATCTGGTATCGGGCATTAGTACTAGGCATTAGTTCTGAATAATCGACTTCCTTTGCCCTAAAACTTTTTGGTCAAAAACCTAATGTCCGGTTTGGTCGCCATCTTTAGTCTTTCGAAGCACTAGAATTCTATTTGCTTTTTTTATCTGAACTGTCAAAACGTCTCCAAAGTCTCGCATTAGAGTACCCGCCACATACGGTGGCAGTAGCCAAACTTGGAACTAAATTTGACGTTTCCGCCATTGCGTGTTATTTTGTATGAAAAGTAAATTTAGTATTACCAGCGTTGTGTTTTTTGCCCACTCTTTGTAATTTTTATGTTTGTTAAGGGTGATTATAATAAATTGATTTCCGGAGTTTCTTGTTAGTTCTTCTCCAAGCTAGGGTCTCCGCTGATCTAACCTCGGTAAAAAATATGTAAAGACAATGCTCAGTGCCATGTTTGAAATAATAGTTTTAAGAGATTCGCGATTTATACTCATGATATAAGATATAAGGGTGTGTATAAGATTGATTGCAGCTGTGGGAAATCCTATGTCGAACAGACTAAACGGTCTATTGCGGACAGAGTGAAGGAACACATAATATATGTAATATATAATAAGAAGGATAAGTCCCGTTAATTATTAATCATGTTTGAAATAGTATAATAAACATATTTTGACTTTGATATATTAATTTGTTTTATTTGAGTTTATAGCTCTGCAACCAAAGATCGTTACAAATGAAACCTATAATGTTTCGAGCCGTATGGCACAGTGAGTGCTAGTTTTGGCGTGTTTACTGGTAACACTGAATTACGCGACTGTGGCGACGCCTCCAACTGCCACCGTATGTGGCGCGATCTCTAGACTCCATTATCACGCATTGGACCGGAAACAATGATTATTGAATGTCTAAATGGGCGCAAATAAAATATAAAGAAAAGCGCTCGTGTCGACATTGCATCAGCTATTATTACACGATGTTGACTTTTTAGTTAGACTTTGAAGGGCTAATGGTTTATAAGGGGTTCCGTAACAATATTTTAAAATCAACTAAAGGACATTGATAGTTTATTTTGTGGATAGTTAATGATACTAGTATTTTGTTACGTTTCGGTATGGGTATAGATTTGAAAAATAAAAAACGTGTGTAACTAGTTGATAAGAATATGACTAATGAAACAAATTTTTTGTTTAAAAAATACATTCCTTACAATCTTTAAAATGTATTCTTTCACTAAACATTTAACTTAGACAAACTAAAGTTAAATTAATTCTCGAAAATTTGCTCACTTTCAACCTAAACTTGTAGATTCGAACCCTAATTATAACACAGGGGTAGTCCCGTGGGAAACCTCAAGGGAAACAGTTCACGTATCGCACCCCAGTCTTTCCGTGTCCATCAATACAATTTAAGCCTGTACGACACGTGACCTTTCCGGGGTCCTTTTACCATCATAATTATAAGGGCTCTTTACATAAGAAGCGTGTTTGTATTGACGTATCGGATCTATGAATAGAAAGTGTGCCTTTTGGGAAAGTTAGAAGTTGAGATGGTTAGTATGAGGGTAGAGTTGGAAGACTATTAAGGTTTATTCATAAGTGACTAACTTATAGAGATATATATTACTTATAGATACATCTGTCTTAATTGTTTCTTACGAAAACTCGATTTATATACGTATATCAGAAGCTTACATCGAAATTAAGTTAAACCACGAAAGCTTTTAAACAAATAGTGTAGGAAATGAGATATTCTCTCACCTTATCACAAGCGGAAGAGTTTTTCATCATAACCTTTTTATACCAACCTCTTAGATTTAATATAGATTGAGTCGAATAAATCAAAATGACACATCGCGTAATGGACTCGCCCATAAAAAAGGTTTCGCAAAAAAAGTTGTTATTCAGTAATAAATTACGAATAAGCGCGAAGTCGAGCAAAAAGCGAATTGAGAGTGTCAATGTACCAGCACTTTTGCTCGTGTCACTGCAAATGGTAATGGATGGAGCTTAAGGCTATTTTGCAAGTGATCTAGTAAATTTAGGTCTAGCAATCTGTATTTTTTGTCTGTAGGTACTATTGGATATACTCGTATCTTAGATACAATATCTAAAAGTAGTGAAAATGTATCAACTAAATTTTTCATCTCTTGTTCTGCCTATTTTTAAATTTATTGTAAGTATTAGATCGTTTTAACTTAGTAATTGAACCTGTAGATACAAAATGTATGATATTTTAATTCGGAATAGATATTGTATGTATTTTGAATCCATGAATATATTAGTTAATGTGTAGGTCGTACAAAAAACTATTTGTTGTAGGTGTAGGCAATATGAAACACATATTATAATACGTACATGACTTTGCCACATGCCTATAAATTCAAATCACAGGCATTAATATTTATTAGGAGATACGACGAGGGGAGGGCACGGAATCTGTTTATTATAATATCCTCTCTGCTGTCATCATTACGCTTTTCACACGACACGATACTGATTTTATATTTAGGTACTCAGTATGGCTATACGTTTATTTTAAAACAAATTGGATTTACAAAATTACTTGCAAGTTTCTTACGTCCAAAAGCTATACATCTTCCTCAAGACTGATTCGACTTGAAAACCATTAAAGTAACAGACATCCGTACACGCATAATAAATGTTTCATAAGCTTGCAAACCGCATCACATTTGCAGTCAAAAAGATGGGATAAAAAAAAAGTCGGTTCAATATTTTGACGGAGCCGCGGCGCCAATACACAATGGCCAGTAAGAAAGGCACTTAAGATAATTCGGGTGCGACATGTCCAATGGATGACTGTACGACTACTAAAAGCCTTTTAGAATTCTTATCAGGCGAGGCGTTTTGTCTCGTGCCACCTTTAAGCCGTATATATTTTATGTAAAGTGAATCTACACACTAAAACTTCCTTAAGTGCCTCCGTTAAAATATAAATAATACTTAATAGCTCTTTTAACATATAACCGATGACGTTGACGCAAATGGATATCCGGAGAAGAAAAACAAAGAAATGTGACAGATGATATAATGTGTGTGAATGGCTGCAATTAGTTGATTGTCCAATGCTTTAACTGATGTGATGAATTGAGTTCAGTTTTTGTACTATCACATTTAAATGATTAAATTAGATGCAGGAAGCGTTGCGGTTTTGCAATTGCCAAATAGACCATGAAATCTCATCGCGGATGCCTTTATCTGTTATTGTAGAGAATAGTTTGATAACTAGTTACAAAAATATCTCAATAACGGCAATGAGTTTGACAAGCTTAGCCATAAAATTGAGTGTTCTTGGAAGAAGATTTCGCTACGGCCCAGATATCGCAGTTGCGTTTCATTAATATCATTAGCGGTTCCAAAGTAGTCGATGAGATTCGGTGACGCCTGGGACTGAAGCCAGGGAGCATTTCTCATGGCCTGTGGGAACTTTTCATCGCTCCACTAAGAGAAAACAAGCGTCACATGTTCGGAAGATGGGTGAACATGAAATCACGGCTATTTTTACGCCGCGATTGTTTTTATTCGCTCGCCAATTGGGCCAATCAGGGACACGTGGTGCTGTTAAGGAACTTGTCTCCGAATCAGCTATTCAGCTTATTGGCTCAATGACTGGACGCGGAATTGACGAGTTTAATGTCATTTGTCGTTCATTCGAAATCTTACTCAATTCAAACGGTTCTACTCAATTATATACAAAGTCATTATTCCTACAATGGTGGCTTACATCTGTTCGGACGGAAATGAAACACTTTTCTACTCACGCAATAGAGTGACTTGAATGGCGTGGCTTACATATTTTCCCAAGGCACTCGATGCCAATGGCTATCATCTTTCGACTGAAATCTTTATGGTCCCATTCTAGCATCATGTGGTCATGTGTTTGGTATGCATCAAATGCACAGAAGGGTGAGACGTGTGTTCATTCCTACGAAGGTTCAAGTGAACGTCTGGTGACAAAACACTTTTTATTTGAGTAGTCTCGGTTACAAGTACTCGCGCGACATAGTAGAAACTTTTCAAGTCATTTATTAGCGGTAATACCAATTAATCTTTATCTTTGAGCGTCCACAATTCAAGTTCTTTTGTTTGTATGGATAAATTACAGAGACACACCATGCATGTCTTTGAGCAAATATGTTCCTACTTATTGTGTGTATTGTACCTATTTGTGATGGCCTTCTTTTCAATGGTAGACAGTGTTCTTTGAATGGAGCTAAACTAATTAGCGGGAATAGTATTGAGGCATTGTGCCGTATAGCCAGATGAAGGCACTCTTTGTGTTATCCGTCGATAGTTACCACTTACTTTTACGGCTTTTTTCCTTACGAGAACTTGTGTAACTTCGTTGTACTCTATATCATTGGGATGATAATTGTAAGTCTTTGTGGTTGCTCGCTTTATTCGGCTTAAAGTTTTGAGCTGCCCGATATTTATCTTGACTAGCTATAAATTTAGCAAACAATAGGACCAGATAAAAGGAAATATATAATTATCAAATATAATCGGTCGAATAACGGAACTGTTATTAGATTAAGAAATTTGATCGCTATCCATCGTTTCGGAGATCTCAAATAAGATGAGGACGCATAAAAAATGATGAACTGTTTTTTGTTAAGCATGGACTCTGAATAATTCATAAGGGTTTGATGGAATCCATTTCCATGATGACGGTGATGGTCCTAAGGCCTGACATTTCGCGCATGCTGTGACCACGGCCTGCATATTAACGACGTACTATGCCCAAATATGAACGATGTCAACTTGAATTTTGTGATCCAATTTTGGTTAATCATTGCCTTATTGGAAAAAAGTATTCGTTTACGAAGGACTTTAAAATGTCAAATTATCAAAGATTATGCTTGATTATTATACGTACCTACACTTATACTTATGTAACATTAAAGTATATGGTATTATTTGTTAGTTATGCAATAAAATTAAATAGAAAGTAATACTTCTGAAACAACTTAAAGAATAAGTTAAACAGCCAAAGATTTAGACATGTGTTTCGTCTAGACGTAAGATAAGTGACTTTCGTAAGCAACATTGACATTGAATCATTAGAGTAACAGAGCACCGTACACGGCTGTCTAGAAACAATGCGTTTACGAAATGAGCGTCTGAGTTATTGCAATAACCGAGAACTTGTACTTCCAAATAAGAATCAATTCCAAAAGTGCGGGCAGCGTCTTAAATATGCATTCCCATTACCATAGCCATTACAATAAGCCATTAAAATGATTTGAGATTTGGCAGTGCGGCTAATGAATGCGCGGATGGCAGCCAAATCGGGCGCTCAACGCTCCACCGTCGCTTATCTGGACAGGGCAAAAAGAATGAGCCGATTATAATGTAAAAAGAGGTTCGCGCTCGCCCCATAACCGATTGCAAATGGCAACCGCCGCGGGCCACTGCGCCATTTATAGCTGCCTGCAATCTCAGTTGCTAAAAAATAACCTCGCAGAGTAACCTCCGAGTCTATCGATTGTCCCAAGGTAGGAAGCGCTGCACCGAAATGCCGGACAAAAAGGCCAGCTCAGCGGGGCTCTCTCCGAATGCCTGCGCGTAGAGGTTGCACCGATTGTTCCTACCTTTTTGTGCGGCTCTTTTCGGGCGACGGTGAAAGGGCACCTTTATTTATCGATGAAGTCACGATCGAGGGTTATGTTACATCAAACGGAACATTTTATTACAGATCCTGCTAAATATTACGATCGGTGTCAAAGCAAATGAATCATATTTAAGTGGAGTTCATTGTTTCTGTTATGGAAGTGGTACAGACGGAATGCTATAAAGCAGCGATGGTATTGTGTTACACGGCTTTATTTACGCCGAGCCGAGGCTTGAACTCCATAACGAAGTCGACACAACAATGGGCCGGCTTAACTCTTGCGCTCACCGTCCTTCGTTATAAGATTTCGTCCGATAATGGTTAGATTGGTTCCAGCGAGCCTTAATAAGGTGCTTTGTCGTAACTCTGGTGACAATCGCGTGCCTGCCGTTAGCGTTTCGCTGTATCACAAGCATTATCTTTAAGTGCTTTGACACCACAATGAGAAGGTCCTCTCGTATTTTTAGAAATCGAGGACCTCGGTTGAGCAACATCCTCTATAATTTCGCTTTAAGTCGCCTTATGCTGCATGAATGATCTCGGATGGCCAAAGGTAACAGGATACGCTAGCACGCGAAACGGACATTCGATCCAAATTGTCCTGCTCGATTGGCCAATCGCTTATGACACTCTACTCTATAAACTGTAGCGGAATCAAGTTACAAGTTACCTACTATAAACTTTATTTCCTTTTAAAATTTCATCATAATTTAATATTGATTTTATCTTCACTTTAGGTATCAGATTTTCTCAAACTATACATATTTTGTTTGTTATCCTGTTGGTTATTACTGTAGTTTATTTGCAACATTGCTGTAGTCTTTATAAAAGGAATTGTCAAGTCAACACTTAGATTTTCGATACGCTCGTAGATCTATGACTGCTTTAAGACGAATACCGTAACACTGAATGTCAGGACTGCATTTTGATTTCCTGGTTCGCTACATTTAGACTTGGAACATTTATATGTCGAAGCTCGCGCTTGGAACAGGCAGCAAGAACGCAGTAGCACCTTGGTCGCATGAAATATGCATGTCTAACTGAACACGTCGTAAGATTGTGGCCACATTAGGATTTATGTGACTTGGGTTGCCAGGTCAGCTCGGTGTTGATGTTAAATAGAAGAGTTTAGTCCAGGATTTATCGAAGGGAAAGTTTTAAAATTGAAACTTGGTTTTTTATAGGTTTACCTTGATAATGTTATTTTATATAGCATAACAGTTAAATTAAATTAAAATTAATCATCAACTTTTTGTAACTTCAACATCAATCAATCAAATATGCAAGCTCCAAATTAGCTCTCCTCACCACAGCAGACTCAATATTTAGCGTTATTTCGAATTGTACACAAGATCATCTTCCCCTTTTCCCAAAATCTCACTTAACAGATAACCAAGTCACGTTCTTTTGGTGTTATGTACCAACTTATCCCAAAGTTTCGTGCCAGCAGCCCATGTTTGATCCGAACGTGCCACCACAATAAGAATAAACTGACCTCGACGAGGCTTTTCACACCTTCCTGTTGGTCTTTGCAGTTAGCGTTCACGCCTTTTGTGTGCCTACCCCTAAAGTTCGCGCCTGCCTCTTACCAACTTCACACTGGTCGGCTATTTCAGACATTGGTGGTCCTGTAGGACTTGTTAGAATTTGTTGGCTAATATCATTAGGGAAACTTGTTAAGAGACGCTTTTAGCTAGATAAATTGATACATACTTTAAGGTACATTAAGATCCTTTTTCTAAAATTAAAAAAACCTAGATAATAGTGTGTAAAGGTTATGCTATTAGTTTTTATCAAGTTCGAAAACCAATAAACTGTTCATTAGTATTTAATACGCCATTATTTTGACTCTTTAGAGTGTTGTCGCGAGATTTGTCTTTTATCGAGGTGTTAAGTGAAAAAGTCTGGGTACATCGTATAGGCTTTAGAGTGGCAATTTCACGCAGTAATTTCCAGGTTCTAATGGAGGTACTTTCACTCATTATCGGCGTTTTGTGTTGTTTTTTCGCCTGTTGTCGCGACATCAATCAAAAGCTTTGTAAAGGTCTCACTGGATCCGAGGTCGTGCTCAACTCAATCGCTCGGTGAAAGTTGGCTTGACGATGGTTCGCGTGTACCAACACTCATTGTGAGATATGTTTGCATTATCTTTTTCAACAAAGGCGTTGTATCAAGCTCTTATGAATGCCTCTTACTTGACAATGATGCCGTATCTTTTATTCAGGATCGTTAATCATTGTAATGAGAGTAAGCTTGTATCCAGAACTGTTGTTGAAAGAAATGAGAAATCCACGAAATCATTTTGTTCCGCTGAGTTTGTGGTCTGGATATCTTTTTAACCAATTTTTAACTTAAGCCATTAACTTGTCTGTTGATTTAACAATAAAACATTAAATTAGCTCTTACATTTATGAAACCAACTATCTATATTCCATAATTATAACATCACAGTACCGATTATTATTCTTAAGTTATTCAAAGAGATATCATACCCTAAGATCCACCATTAAAAAGACTTGACTACACTTGTAAAAGAAGGTATGTTAACACAAAGAACAAAGGTTCAAGGCAAGGCACTCAGCGATAAAAAGGCTTAGAAAAAGTCGTCGCATGTTGTGATTGTGCATTTACAATTGGATAATGTCTCCGTGCAGAGAGTTGATTGTTCATTCCGGTTCAGGGATGCTTATCCTTTCGTCCTGTGTATAATGGAGTACAGTTAATGTCGTGGTTAAGTGAGTCATGTCGTGTACTTGGGTCACTTCAAAATCAATATTAAATAACTTTTTAGTACTAATTATATTAATCAAACGTGTTGTGTTCTCACTTGCTAAGTTTTTACGGTGCAGCTTATTTGGAGATATATTAAAATCGTATTTTAGATTTTTTCAATATACTATCAAATCGATTCTAAACAATATAGTTTAAAAATAACTTTGTAAATGTGTATAATAGCGTTATGTTCTTAATGTTCTGAAATTGAAATTCCTTGAGTATGCAATGTATTAATGTTGAAATAAAATATGCTCCCGCTTGTACCTCATCCTCTATGCACTTAATCAAAATTGCATTAACACTGTTTCGCTATAGTGTGTACACGTTCAATAGCAGCTGTCAGATGTGTAATAATGATGTCATTATGGTCAGAATAGGCTTTCAAAGACTCATTCGCACTTTATTTATTCCTATTAGGTAATTGCATAGCTCGACGACTTTAATCATCTTGGTGGAATAAGATGTTGTATTCTTTTGTTGTTATCAATTTCGAAAAAGATTGCAAAAACTGTATCATCAGAAGGTATTAGGTGTTATGAGCAAGTATCGTTTGAAGAAATGACCATGTCTTTTACTTATTGCTAACTGTATATGACATTGCCTTACCTAATGATGTCCTAATGGTAGCAGGCCGGATATTAAACCTCGTTTGTATGTATCAGAACATAGATTGTGCAATCAACATCACTATAACTGTCTCATTTTAGCTCAAGCTTAGGTAAGATATACCTTGGCCATCTGCAACCGATATTGATAGTTATTGTTTTCACTCTATACTTTAATACGAAAGTAGCTAACAATATTATTATTGTTGACTAAAAGAATACAAAAGAAAGGCCAGAATATAATTTATTGTATTGGAAAAATGTTTTTTCTGTTAAACTTTTGCCTAAAGAATACGATTAAAATTGAAATTCCGATATCGATTTCCAATTCAAACAATCTTAAACTTGATCGCTCAGTACAATTCAATATTTCTGATACATTCGCTTGATGTTTCCCCAACATAACCCCTGGGGCGTAGGCGTCACCCAACAAGTTATGTAAACACGGTGCAGCCAACTACCGGCCTGTGCTATGGATACTGCCTCTGGTATGTAGCCTCATGTATTATATGGCACGTTTAGCTGATTATCATAGTCACACGTTTTCTTAGATGTGTAGGGACTAGGTGTGGATGTCTGTTTGCTCAACGTTGGTATTTGGTTTGCTTTGTCTTATTTGCTTAGGATTTTGGTTTGTTTCTTTTAGATGTAGCTTTTTTCTGGGACTTGTGGGGTTTTGGTTGAATTTTGAGAACTTTAAAAGTATATTCTTTATTTTTGTGATATTTTATATTGATTTTGTGTATTGTAGATTCTAAAAAGGCATATTTAGTTGCATAGGTTTATTATTGCGTATGTGAATTAATTGCTGTGTAAGAGAAGATTTGTTGCAAATGTAACATCGTATTTATATGTATGTATAATATACAAAAACAATTTGCTTAGTTAATACAAATTATTCGGAATTCGCAATATAATAAAATAACTTTACTAATTATTGAACAGTCAGATATATTACCTTCGCACTTTTAATTAGCGCTTGAAATGCGACACCACTTTGTAGCATTGTACAAACCGTCTTTAACAAAGGTGGAAGTTTTGCAAAACGTAAATTATGATTGTCAATGACACAGTAAACAAGGCGGACAGCCTTCGATGTCGTTAGTAGAAAATCGCGAGAACAATGGTCATTCATTATTATTGGAAAACGCCATGTCCTGACATTCATACCAAGCCTGAACGGGGCCTAATGAGCCATTCTTTCGCTTCTAACAAGCCAATAAGAAAAGCAACAAACCAAAAATTCGAAGAAGCCAAACCTGGCCTGTCATTTAGAGAAAACATAGGTTAGTTACAAAACTCGGTTTCATCGATACATTTGAAGAATCTGTAGCTCATTTGAATAAAAGCTTCTTAATTTCGGGGATTACAATAACGGATCGGTTTTAGAAATATCTCTGATATGTTAAGGTTTGTTGCTCGGAGGCATCATTTGGCGTGTCCTTATCTTTGTTTAGTATTCATGGCCTCTTTGGATCGCAAAGTGGTCTTCATGGACCGATTATCTACAAATTGATACGAGAGATTTGGCTTAATCCTTGGCCATTAACGCTTAAGTTATTCTATGATTATTCTCTATTATAAATTGGTTTCCAAGAGTGTTAGGTTAGATTTGACCGTTAAATAAAGTTTATTATAGAATTACATAATTATTAATATTTGTTTAATTATTATTTAACATGTTTGGAGTGGACAGAACTTGACTTATCAAATATAATATATAACTAATAATACTTAAATATAATAACTCCTCGGGCACATTTAACTTAACTATCAATCTCGTCTACGCTGCCATAAATATTCAATATTAGTAACAAACCAAAAGGGAAGTACCTATCCAATCCTTTAGCAGTCTCCAGTGATTTTCCAGGATATATATTAGCATTAGATCGGGCTGGCTCTAAATATGTCGCTGTTCGCTGGCAGCCAGAACCGGTTGTTGAGTAACACGCGCCCAGCACGCGCTGTATTGGACACCCATTTTATATGCAGCTTAGATTCGATTCTGTTACTTACGGACACGTAGGTTGGTTTACAAAGGCTTGGGTTAAGGTGTACGCTTTGAGGTATAATTTGAGAGTGAATATGAAGGTATACAGTTGCTTTCTTATCCAGGATAAATGGTTATGGTAATCTAAAATTTTGGTGGGAGTCGAAACAGGGTTAAGTTTAATCAATGCTATAGATAAATGTGATTGAACCTTCTTTGAAACGTTTCATTTGATCCAGATTTTAGAAGTATATTGTCTTGAGTGTCTATGTTATCATGTGTATTTACATACATATGTCATAAATAAGAGTGAATTTGTACATACATATATAGAAAAAATCAAAATAGTTTTTTCCGGGCACTCCAAAAAACCAGTATTTGTTTTCACTCCACAATAAATCTTGGTACATACAGAGATCATTGAGCTTAGATAGCAAAACCAACTCCATATTTATCTACGAGCGATAAGCATCAATTACCCCTGGTCGCATTTGCCTACGTCTCATTCGGGCCTAGGGGCTAGCCTTCCACAACAGACTTTAACGGAACACTAATAGCCTATGGACAGTGCCTGCAATATCCTTGTTGAGAAATTCTAGACTATACCCACCTAATAGGTTATCTATATCACTATTTATGGATTTAGTTCTGCAAACCGGAACCTCTTGGGTTAGTACTTATTGTTCGTTCGCTCTATCGTTTCAATACAGGTTTAAATGTGTCATTGCTTAGTCATAGGGCTTGTGGTCTGAAATTATAGGCTATAAAATGTTGTGCGTGTTATTGCACCAATTCTTCGATATCTTAAATAATTGTGTTTTTGTCCTCATAATAATCTTTATTAGTTGTAAACTATACGCCTTCGAAAGTAAGACACTAGGATTTATTATTATCAATAATTTAATTATTCTCAAAACTAAAGATAAAATACATAGAAATATTCACATAGAAATATTCAATACTTACGATAACCAAGCCTGTATATTAATTAATTTATATTGATACAGGAACGCTATGTTCAAATCAGTGGCGTATCAATACGTTAAAAGCTTCGTAATAAATAGATTTAAATGCAATTCAGTATGATAATGAACACCACTTGTAGCTGTTAATGGTAATTATTAACGCAAAGGGAGATATATGGCAACGAAGGCCTACTACATATACAGGCCGAGGCGAATGAGATTTCCAAAAGATTTAAATGCAAGGAAATATCTAGGACATGACATGCGTAATTGCGATTTATCGAGTGGCAGCCATTTAATTAGCCTTTGATAGTATAATGAAGGGTTAAGATACGGTTTCAAGGTAGTTAATGGAATATTAAATTATTAATATAAGTATCGACGGAAACAATGGAAGCAATAAATGATTTTGTAATAGTAAGATGAAGGTTTAAAATAATGTTAAGATCTAAACAGTATAAATCTACTTAGAAAGATAACAAAACGTTGTACAATATGCCATCCATCGTACAAAGTAAAAGGACCAGTCGGCCACAAACGCCATAAAACATTTAATATCTAATCCTAAAATTTATAGACACGCACACCGGACAGCACATTTGGAAATGGAACCAAATTTATAGTAAATGTAAAATGTATTTTAATGAGTTTGATATAAAAGTCGGATTCGATATAAAACTTTGTTTTATGATGCTCACCAACGGTTTTTCAAGGAGGTAAACAAAAATGTCTGTAGGCTTACAAATTTTAGCCCACCTTCGTATACTAATATACAGATGGAGTTAGATGTACTTCCAACCGCAGATATCGAGGAGAGTGAAGGCACGTGCCCGCAATAATTGTAAGCAACCTCCGCTGCAAGCTAGCTATACAAACTGACTTGTACAAATGCATTTAACGAGCAGCCAGCCCACTTGCATTCGCCCACCTCGTAAGGAAATCAGGTCTAACATGTTCTCGCAATTGATGCAAAAAGATTAGGTACTTTTTGGACTAGCTTGCCTGCTTTCTGACGGATCAGTGGATTATGGGCTTATATTATGGCAATTACGACTTTAGTTTACATAACTAAGAGTCTATATGGAGATTTACCTCTATAGGTATACTATTGGCATCACATACAACTGTAATGATACTCCATGCTCATTATCTCGATAAGGAACGATCTGGTAGTTAAGAAGTGGCTAAGCTCTTTTAGGAATGGGTAAAAACTAACTTGCACGGTCGTTTTATCGTTAACCAATGCTTATGTTTTACAGTCATTGCTTATACTTTATTGCCGTGTTTTTCTAAACGCCGTATATTTTATGTAAATCAGTGTACGTTTTAGTATTTTTAAGTAACGGCCGGACGCTAATCGGTTGATGTACGCGGTCGTAAATTAGCATGAAATGACATCTTTTTTAAAATTGTCGCGTCCCGCATGCAAAAAATCAATTTTTTTATCGTTCCACGGATTAAACTTGTTTGTATTAATATTCTATTGATAAATGACTCCGGTTTTATGATGTTGTTTGAGTTTTTGGTGCTTTTAAAGGTTGGAATTAAGTTGATATGCTTATATTGCGTAAATTTTAAGCTTTTTTATGAGGATATTAGGTTACAATTCTAAATTATCGAATACATATAAAGGAACAAATGAATTATGGCAGTATTCTTTTCAAAACCAGCTCAAATTCGTGCTGACTTCTCGCCTTTTAAGTACGAAATTTTCCACCTCATCAATTTGGACAACTAATTAATGCACCGAGACGGTCACTTAAGACACCGGATTTCATAACTCAGTGGCAAGTTCATCAACTTACAGGGGATTAACTCAAGTCCTTCAGAGCAGTCCAGCGTCTCGTATGAAATTCAATGCCGGGGGCTAAATGCGTTCGAGCCAAGCGAAAATAATAAGCGGAGCCTGACCATAAATTGTCCACTGCCCGCGGCTCACAACCTCAATGCGGAAAATATTATTGTGCGCTGCAAATAAAGGCTCACTAAGCTCTCGGGATAGAAACCAACTAAATCTCGGATAGAAAATAGGAGAGAATCCGTACTTTTACATACTTATAGGGTGCCTAATTTAAATCAAGATGAAATAACTTAAATTAGTGTAAACCAGAAAGTTTGAACGAACCTATCCGATGTTTAAGTTAGTTTAGAGAGAAAAAGTGTCTAAACATGTATTACTTTTAGAAGAATCTTGCATTATAAGACCACAGGCGTCATCTTAAACCATGATGATCAATTTTGGATGCCTTAGGACAAAATACGTTACGTTCAACCTTATACCTGCCCCTTTCTTTTATGGACAGCATTTTGTTTCTGGAATTCCTCCTAATACTGCTTAGTCATTAATTACCTGCATTGTGACTCTATTGTAAAGCTCAGTGGGCAAAGATGAGTTGACAACTTTTGAAAAGAGGTTATGCAAATTTATAACACATTATAATATAATAGAATTTGTGGTAAAATCTTTTTTTCTTTTTCGTGAAGTTTTACCACCCTGGTGATCAAATATTGCGCATCACTTGCTGTAAACCGAAAACTAACGATACGTTAATTAGATCTTGCAGCAGTTTTATGTACATAATGTAGAAATAGTACCCAATTCTATAGTTAGTTTTCAGCAAATGCTTAGTATTTCCGCTCCTCGCTATATTTTGTACATTCAACAATTGCTATTGCTGCTTTCGTAGCTAGCGGCTCAATAGAACCTACGACCAGCCATTTGTACTAATATCTACCTATACTGTTTGTAAGTTGTATTCAGTACATTCCGTCTTAGATTGAATAGGACTCTTGAACTGGTAAATCCTCAATTTACTCACATCACTCATATCAGTATTTTATTTACCTTCCTTTGCAATTTAGAATGCCTAATAGCTTTTGACTTCTTCGTAATTGTTTAGAAAAAGTAAGAATGTCATTCTACGTGCTTCATAATGCGCAACAAACCACAGCCGTGAATTTCCTTCTAATTAATTCTGCGGTTTTGAATGAAAAAGTCAGTTACAGTACAGCTTCCTTCAATGCTTACTGGGCGGTCAAATTCTTCTCCACTCAGGACCGTGAACTTGATATTATCAACCTTATTAAGCTGTATTTAAAGTTTAATTTAATTAAAAGGCTTAGGTGCTTGAATGCCGAACAACATTCCTCCCTTTTGTCCAATGGACACGCTTCAGTTACTTTGATTTTCGATAGTGTCGACAGTATTGGCGCCAAGACCCATCGTTTTTGTTATTATATAACTATATCTATCACAGTACTCGATTATACATAAGTATTTAGGCAATAAGAAGTATTAGGGTTATTTCTTTTTATAGTTTATAAATAAATAGAAAATAATATATTAAATAGTTTTTGTAAATAGCCTAGACGACTTGCGACTTTAGGTTAAATTAACTTAGTTAATTTTTTAGATGATTTAAACACTTTTTTATTACACACTTTTTTTTTAGCAATTTAATAATTATATGAACGTTGATCAATCATTAACGTATCTTTTTGTAAGCTGGACAAAAGATTCAGCTTTTCTCATCCATCAACCCAAAATCTTATCTTGTCGACAGGCGTGCTAATGCAATATTTTTGCTACCACTCAAAAGACAATTTTGACCACCCAAAAGCAAGGACGACTTGTGTCATTTTTTAAGCCGATTTTACAATCGACTACTATAATATCAAATGCAATTGTCCAAAGCGATAGTAACCTATGCGACCGAATATAAAGTACAATCGATTTCGATTTTTAATCGATGCTTACATACACTAATCTTTGATACTTATCTCGCATATCTATTTCCCACGATACTGTTTGTCCTTACAAAAGACTACGTAATCCAAGTTCGAACAGTTTACTACCATTATGCGCAGCAATAACCTTTATGTTGGTTTATTTTACGACTTTTTGGGACCATCCATTTGTGTTACATTCAATGTGAGACCCCATCGGTGGAAGTACACGTTTTCTACTGATTTTTATTAGACGATTGCTAGGGTAATGAGAAAATATATTTATTTTACAATTGCAGTTGAATATTAATAAGGTGTTTTACAGGTAAGCTATGCAAATCTTACAATATTTGCTTATTTAATTTACAGAGTTTTGAAAGATATCTTTCTGTTTCAAATGAATGTTTAGGTGATAAAATTACGCTTCGCTCCCATTTAAAGAAGCGTGGAGATTCTAACTACTTTAATGACATCTGCTTGTCTAGCTTTAGAACAAAGGTACACCTCTCAGATCTTAGTCCAAGCAGAGTATAATTACCATTGAACTGAAGTCAGTACCTAGTACGAATGAGAGTGCAAGTGACATTTATTGCACTTTAATAGCATTAGGGACCGCACGCGTGTTTCTCACGACTTCTTGCGTATGCGTTACGCGTCCAACAGTATCGTGAGAACAAGTGCGATGCGGGTACCTGGGATGCAATGGAGAATTAATTGGGCCTAGTGAAAGGCGTCGTAATAGGTCGTGTTGTAAGGGAAATGGGATGGTGTGTACTGTTGTATGATTGATTAGTTGTGAGCATAATGTGGCAGGAAAACGACAGTACAGACAGGGTAAGCAAAGGTTTCATTTGTAAATTAGATAAAAATATGAAGACCTAATATATTGTCATTCGATAAGTAAGTAAGGTCTTAGATAGAAGTTCAGGCATGCTTCATTCTCGTTACTTAAAAACTAGTTATAGTGATTACAATGAATAACTCCAAAAACAATTTTAACATAAATGGAATAACTCCAAAAAATATGGTAAACAAACCAATTCTTTAAATTAATGTATTTCAATTAAGAACCTCTCACAATTTGTCTCACCATACAATTTAGTAGAGCAAGAGTTGTTCTAGACCACTCAAGTCTAAGTACGTAGCAACTCGTATGTCGTAACGCTATCTAGGTCCCATCTCTAGCCAATTTAGTTCGGCGGTGTCTGCCTTTGAGATGTTTATTGACAGCATAAATCAGCTTTCATTACTTTGTGCAACTTCAGTTCGTTACCTCGATTTATTGATAAAATTGCTCCAGTTAGATTTTTAGATAGAGTAATTGTCTTGTCTATGAATGTGTTTAAGTATAGTGCTACAGAAAGATTCTCAATCTTTTATTAGAGTCTGTTATATAAAATATTCGTATATCTAAATTCGTAAATTAAATGTTGTGACATAGGTGGCAACTAAGGGAAAAAGGGGTAAATGGGAGCATTGGGCGATGTCCTAGCGATCTGTCACCAATGTTTCATATCATATGCTAAAAAGTGTTTATGCTTAAAAGTGACCCAATATTTATGCTAAAAAGTGACCTAGGAGATACATACTAATCTCCGAGGTTCTGTCCACCACGAAAGGGATTGAAGGACGTGAATGTATGTATGTATCTCTAAAATATTGCCAAAAAGGCGTAAGTAATCTAGATTTGTAGAATCTTCTAAAGGATTTACATATATTATGTATAGTTTTAACCTCGGCTAGGTTAATTTCCATTAAGGTTTAAAATAACATTAAAACTACGTTGCGTGCAGAAACGGCCACAAGAAACAAAAAACAAGATAAGCAGGTCAGCAAATAATATAAATTATATAGCACAAGGCGTTGCCAATAATTGCTCCACGGATTTAGCAAACTGCCTTCTGTCAATATTTATTTTAATTGGCTCACTATTCTCTGCCACTGTTTATAGTACGTGTAAATTATAGGGATCAGAAGCGTAAGAAATATTGCTATGTGGTCGATATGTTCTCTAGACATTGTTAGCATTCTGTACAGGTGTTGAAGAAATCATATAATTTAAATTGCTCTCATTGTCATACACTCCTTACCATATTTTTTAAATGAAATTAAGTATATTGTACGTTAATAAGCTATTTAAAAGTTCATTTCTTGGTTGAAGTACGCTAAAACGCGATTCCCATGTGTGCAAATAAATACATCTGAGATAGCATTAATATGGAACTGAACTTATTTCGATTTGACTGACAGATCCCATCTAGATACCCAATCTGGAGTTTGTTGACAAACACCAAGATGTCAGATTCGGGCAGGTGACTGACTGCGTGTGAATACTTTTATCGTTTTGTTATCATTGTCATCGACTACGGGTGCTTACGCAACTATTTGGGGACCTGCACTTCACTTGTTCGAGGCATCGTAAACACGGTTGAATCAATATATACGACACATTGATTCCCACGTAGGACTAGCTTGTATAAATAAATTATTAGGAATCGTGGCGTAATTTAGAAATCATGACTGTTCTTATCATATTAATTTGAAACCATGATCAAAGACAGTACTAAAGTTATCTCTAGCTTTTGTCGACCATATGACGTCATTATTCATTAGCCTGCAGTGAATGTGCTACAAATAAAATAAGAATTAAGCTTGTCGCAAACTTGTTACAGATCTTTGATTACCAAATTAGGAACTCGCCAATTCAAATTCTAGATTGTTTGTCCTTGCAAGCTCATTTACTAGAAACGAAACTTACTTTGCAATCAACGTTGTAAATTGAACACACTTTTAGTGCTTGGGAAAATATGTGGTATCTTATAAATGAGAACATAGTACATACATACACATAGTACGTGTACATATAAGCACTTATTAAAAACCGCAATAAGCAGCGTCCTTTTCACAGACTAAATACGCAAATAAAAGGTTCTGTTTGCGCACAGATAACGTAATCTATGTATTAACTGGCCTATCAATAGCTTGACCCGTCTAGACTTGTCAGATACTCTGTCATGGGAATCGGAATCAAATAAACACTCTTATCAGGAACTAGCTGAACTCTAGATAATGAATTCACAATGATGTAGGCGTGTGAAATCTAATTTTAGGCCGCGGTTGTCGCAATTTTCCGTACGAACATAAGCAACATGGATTAATATAAATTACGTTTTATAATACTTTGTTCGGTTATTTGCAAATCTTTTTCACGGACACGACAAAAGACAAACGCGTTCACGATCTTGCGAGGTAGTCAGATGTTTAGGTATCCATCTCCGTAATTACGGAGGTAATTCTATGGCCACCTCGAACTCACGTGTTGACCAAATAGTCCGTACTCAATGTGACATGTGACTTTTTTCACGGAGTCTTACATAAATGCTATAAAATACTAGAATTTTTTTAGATCTTATATTAAACTTTATAGATACTACATGCTATATTCTTCGTTGAAGATCGTATAACAAAAAATAGCGAAGGAATCACGCAATAGGTTCCAGTTTATGGAAATCAGTCCAATATGGTTCAGATTAATCCACAGGCTATTTTCGCATACCGTTCTCACAAATCAAACATTAGCATTCGCGTGTTACTATTTAAATTAGGCTTCGTTATCGTTTGATGTGCGAGATGGGTTCTGAGAGACATTGGTATTCTCACGGCATAATATAGGTTCTTAAATACAAACAAACAAATCACGTGCGATTCCCTGTAAAAGGGTAGGCAGAGATCTCAGAACCCTATCTGTCCCGATCCTGACATACCACCTTCGATTCATTGATACTCATACACCTCCTCATGCACATTTCGCGGTTGTAGGTACTTCTAACGCCACCCTTTTTCAATATGACTGTCATAATATGTCTAATTGGGCCGGCCTCTACGTATCCGGCCTTGCACTTCACCATATTCCTTTTGTTAATTTACTATCAATCTTTTTATATAAAATTAGGTTGCTCTGTGAATCACGGGAGTTTTTAAGTAGGTATCTCTGTTCATCATGGTAAACAAATAGTTGATTTACGGTCAAATAGAACGGAGTGAAGGAGATCGTAAATAACTAATTGAATATTATAGTTGAAAAACAACTTTTATGACTTTCGTGCGTACTTAACATTATAGTTTATTATGAATTGACAATAAATAGTAGGTCATTCGAAGTTGTTAAGGTCTCCCTGGCCTTCTTATTCTTTATGCGATATCTGATATAACTAGCCAGTGATTTCATGACTAGCTTTAAACCATTGTTTTAATGCCTCTATTAACTAGAAGAGTTATCTACGTCCTTTGCTATTCTGGGACATAAAAAGAATGCTAACTAGCTACCGTTCTTCCCGGCATGTCGTAGGATGCGACTAAGGGACTAGGGGTAGATAGAATTGGGCGATTGGCTAGCTACCTGTCACCAATGTTCCATTGTGACATTGCAACTCCAATATTTATGCTAAAAGTGGCCTAGGAGATATTATATCTCCGAGGTTCTGCCCTAAATGAGTTATATATGTGAAGATTTCTATACGTGTACAAATTGATACCAGATGATCGTCCTTGATCTCGATAGAACAAAATACGTAGAATAAACACTGAAAAGATAAAATCCATATGTACCTAAGGTTCATGTAGCCCAAACATCATCGGCGCCAATCCACATGTGTTTCGTCCAAACACAAATTTGGTGTATCAAATGTAGCAATATGCGTTTGTATAAAAAAATCATGGTCGTTTTGCCTGTCCAGATTTATGGTCATTTGGGCTTAAAAAAAGGTACTAAAGACACATGGGTTACATACGGGATTTATGTGTTCTGAAAATCTTGAATCTTAATTATTATAAACAGCCCTGAACTGAAATCATGTAACATCACGACACTTTTTTATTCGTGTTACGGCCTTGGAAATTAAATTATGCAGCTTGAAGAGAGCTGTTTTAAATCGTCTCTGTATATGTTATATGTACTTATTATTTCCTAATGCATACGATATGTATGGAACTGATATAGGAATACGTTCCAAGTCTTTAGTTATAAGCGCTGATATGTTTATTAATATCCCGAGTATTTAAATCCACGTAGCTCGTTTTTTATACATACATACACATTACGCCTGATTCCCTGTAGAGGGGTAGGTAGAGATGACGGATCCCCATTTGTCCCGATCCTGACAGACCACTTTCGTTTCATTGACACTCATACATCTTCTCATAGATACATAGTTTTTTACAGTATGCTAAATTTAATAAAGAAATCTTTAATTCATTTTATTGAACGTTTGTTTCTAGTAAACATTATGTGCAATATACATTGTCAATCATTCAAAGAATGTCTCTTTGTTCTTTTACTTTGTTTATTATAAAACCAGTTATATTAATTACGCATAACATTGTAAGTTGAATTATTTCATTCATAATGCTAAAACAATGTTTCATTGAATTTTTATCTCATGTGATACATTGTGTAGTATTTCCGTAAACGTAATACCCATTTGAAACTGCATGTTAAACTGTTGTTTTTTGATAAGTTAGTACCTATATTAATGCTAATAAATAATGATATTAAAAAAATAAGATTATTGTTTCCTATACGTTTGTTTATATCCGATAGTTTTGAGTTTAGTTTGTGTAAGTTTGAGATATAATAACCAACTTCCTCTAAATAAATATGCCGTAAATATAAGTATGTATGTATAAACTTTTCTCACATACAACAATGTATTTAAGGTTATTCGAAGACTTCCTCAAACATCTCATCGTGCCGGTTACTCGTAATAAACACATCCTGAAATCGAACGCTAATGTCCTAAACGTCAGTCTATAATTTCGAGAGGCCATGTCCGTTATTTAAATAATATAAATTGAATCCAGCAGTTGACAAGTTGACACCCACGCGCCATCAAGTTCAATGGAAGCCCATTATACAATCAAAACGATGCAAGCAAAGAATTCCGGACAAAGAACTTGCGTGTAACTCGCGTCTGTGTGTTGTGTACTTTAAAACGGTGACGTTTGTTTAGGTACTTAAATATGGTACAATTATATACTTCACACTCCTGTATAGGTTTGAAGAATTTGCCAGGTTTACCTACTGCTTTTTAAAACCTAGTTTAACGTTTGAGACACATGTTAACTAGTTTTGATTTTACTTTTATAATTAACCTCAATTTGTCATGCTTTAAAACCTGTTCTTGTCTTACGTTATGTTCAAAATAAGTATTTAGGACTACAATCATTGCCATGTAAAAAATACTAAACACCCGTTAGTATAAATAGCAGTGGTACCAAAGAAAAAAATAGTAGAAAGATCTATTTTCACATGGCAATCCCGGGCAAGAAAACTATTCCTCCTAGTTTACGAGGCAACAATTTCACACCAATCAGCCAGTAACAATAACGATTGCAAATTGAAATCTGAACGCTCCATGCGTACCAATTGCTTCGTTATTTTATTGCTCCAATTGTAACATGGAAAGGCTCCGCTCGTTTATTTTCCAAAGCCTTATAGGGAAGCAATTTTAACAAGTCCTTAGATTTACATTGGTGGCCATGTTTCCTAGCATAACATTCGAAAGAATCGATTGTAGCGATGTTCCAGCGAATTTAGATTACATTTAATAATATAAATTCTTAATAACTGCTCCTCATAAACTTTCGTATATTCACGTGAAGTTTTTCGCAAACCTTGGGACAAAGGACATCAATAAAGATAAAATCTTATGATCGGGAAGGATAATAAATTGTGCACTTTGAATTCAATATGGCCACAGCCATGGCTGAAAGAGAAAACATGCAAATAATCTCTTTTTATGGCTCGTGCCATGGCAAAGATTTATCCTTTGAGCCAGCGAGCCTGTGGCTATGAATTCTTGACAGCCAGGCCTCGTATGAATACAATGGCCCACGTGTAAGCTTTAAACCGCCTTCGCTATTGTCCGTATAAGCGCTATTGTTTCATGGAAATTTCTGTATAAAACATTCGCTTTGACACTGTTGCCGATTAAAGACAGTCGTGTTTTTTAATGGCTGTAAGCGTCGTTGTTATGGCTCGTTGGCTGATTGATACAAGTTCCTGGCTCGCTCAGTATGTGAGCGTTATTAAATTATAAAATATTTATGACGTGTAGAGTACCCGCCACATAAGGTGGCAGTAGCCAAACTTGGAACTAAATTTGACGTTTCCGCCATTGCGTGTTATTTTGTATGAAAGGTAAATTTAGTATTACCAGCGTTGTGTTTTTTGCCCACTCTTTGTAATTTTTATGTTTGTTAAGGGTGATTATAATAAATTGATTTCTGGAGTTTCTTGTTAGTTCTTCTCCAAGGGTCTCCGCTGAACTTCTTCTTCTCAATCGTTACGCTCTTATCAGAGCGGTCGTGGTCTTCATGACGTGGCATCTTGAGCTGCCGAAATGGTTGGTGAACTAACCTCGGTAAAAATATGTAAAGACAATGCTCAGTGCCATGTTTGAAATAGTTTTTTTACATACATACATACACATCACGCCTGATTCCCTGTAGAGGGGTAGGCAGAGATCACGGATCCCCATTTGTCCCGATCCTGACAGACCACTTTCGCTTCATTGACATTCATACATTCTCTAATACACTCTCGGCGGTTATAGGTACTCCTAACGTCACCTTTTTTCAATATAGCGTCTATCTGACTGTTACATATATGTCTTATTAGGCCGGCCCCTACGTAACCGCCCTTCCACTTCACTCATATATATTCCTTTTGTCAATATATAGTTTTTTTAATTTGTACTTAGATCATAAAATAACTTTCAAAGAGAGCTTATGATAGGGCCTATTTTGAATAAAAATATTTTGACTTTTGTATATTAATTTGTTTTATTTGAGTTTATAGCTCTGCAACCAAAGATCGTTACAAATGAAACCTTAATATAATGTATCGAGCCGTATGGCACAGTGAGTGCTAGTTTTGGCGTGTTTACTGGCAACACTGGATTACGCGACTGTGGCGACGCCTCCAACTGCCACCTTATGTGGCGGGTACTCTATCTTTGCAAAAGCTTCATAATGTTCGCTTTTATTTCTTCTAACGGTTTTAATAAAACAAGACATTTTTAAATAAAAAGTGTATTCTAAAGATTTTGCAACATACAGTGCCAAAACACGGAATATATCTAGATTATTGGGAGTAGATTATCTGTTGTAAGGTGTGGTTTATATGGTCATAAACCACCACTTCACAACAACATCATAGAGACAACATATCTATAGAAAGGAGCATGGTTTATATGTATGCAAGTGGACAATCTTAACACTATTAGTAATAAACTGTACTAAAGGTTGTCTTTAATAATCTTGTCTATCAGAACATAGCAAGTCTGACACCGTATGATGACTCAAGGAGGGCAATAAAGTAAACAGCATTGAATCAGTGTCCTATATTCGCCAATTAACTTGCAACAAGGTCTTCAGTTCTTGACTAGTCACCAGTTAAGAAATGACAGAAACGCATGTCATATGACTGTCACTGAAAATCCTGTCAAGTAACTTTGCGCTGACACTGATTTATGACAGCGCATTTTAATGGTCACTCAATAATCGAACCGTGTTTAATTAGCTCGTTTTTTACAGAAATGTACTCGCTTTTTACTGAGCAACGACATAAATTCCTTTCGATACCTAATCAGTGTCTATTAGCGCAAAAATGTCAATGTCCTATGGCGCTGATTTATTATGAAATGTAGGGTTCCTACTTTTAAACTGTACAGGTGGGTAAAAAATGTGGTTTCGAAAAAAATTATGAATCTTGCTTGCTCATATAGGTATGTAGATATTTTAGTGGGTAGTTATAATCACAAAAGTAATTTAAAGGGTTTTATGGTTATGCGCGTGTTCTGAACTTAAAATATGTTAAACATTCTGTATGTGAATGTATTACTGTCATAATATACTTGTAACAAGGATATTTAAAATAAGGCTGGTCAACTTGATTTACATAATAACCAGTGCAGCGTACAAGGTAGTGACTTAACTGCCAGTAATAACAATAAAACTACAAAATGTATTCAGTAAGCGCAGTACCAAACACAACCTGCTCCGTGCCTACTTGAACTATAACGGTAATAAAAAATAAAAAAACTGTTACGGCAGAATATTGTTCGTAATAAAAACGTATCAGATAAAACGTCCTACGACCACCATGTACATACAATCTGGAGACAATCGCCGTACGTGCTTATGATCTCGACTTGCGACATATGAACTATAAACACACGTGTTTTTATTGCACCATTGTCTCTCGTTTGTTATACATTCAGTAAGGAATAAAAATTGTAGCAGCATGAATGCATGTTATGATCAAGCATAGTCTCCAATGAAAAAGGAATGTTTTCATACTTTTTTGTTTACAGTATCATACTTCAACTGCATATTTACGTTGTTTAAAATAATAATGATATTATAGGACACTATTACATTAATTAAACTAGTCCTTTGTTAAGTACATTTAAGACTTATGTTAAGGGTACTCAATGTATATTTAAGAAATACATACTTATTATGCATGGACAAATACATATTATATAAATCAACGACTAGACTGAAAAGCAAAAGAAAAGCGTAGTTCTTTACTGAAAGGATATGAACTCAAAAGCTTTAACATGCGGTAGAAATTATAGAAAAAAGTACTAAACTGAAAAGCTCATATTTTATATTTCAAGTATATCTACGAAGGAGGTTGTAAATCAAGTCACTGAGCGTACGACAACCTTCTTAGAAACACAATGTCGCGTGGGCAGATCTCTTTTTGAACCACTTGACATGCAAAAATGGAACCTTTCCATATTTGAATATAGATGTTCGACTGTTTTCAATTCAGTCTAGTTCGTTCTAAGACTTTTCTTAAACTATTTCTACTCTAAACAAGATAGGTTTGGTTTAGTCAGTATAAGTTGAAATAATATTTATACTTATATTCCGACCATTTATTTTTACGAGCTGCCAGAAAGTAAACTGAAAAAGCTAGATCCTTCGCATGTTATGTCATAATGAGATGTCGTTGAGATTAAAGCTTCATCCACCACTCGGAGACAAATTTTAGAATCCTATAATGCTTATTTTGGCTTTTTAGATGTAAGATAAAATTCGTTCTTAGACCTCTTGAGTGTTAAATCATGAGGGTTGTTTATCTGAAGACAAAAGGTTACGCCGAGGTCATTAGGACCAATTAAACCTGTTTGTAATAACTATTGTGTTGTATTTAGTCCCCGACTAGTTGGGACGTAAAAAGAATGCTAACTAGCTGCCGTTCCTCCCAGCATGTCGTAGGAGGCGATTAAAGTGAATACGGGTAAATAGAATCCATTAGGTGATAGGTTAGCAACCTGTCACCAATGTTCCATTGTGACATCGCAACCTCAATATTCATGCTGAACGGTGACCTAGGAGTTACATTTCCAAGGTTTTGTACACCCCGAAAGGGATTAAAGGACGTGAATGTATATGTATGTAAGTAATAACTATGATTCAAACTGGTAGAAGATAATTGACGCATCAAATTATTCTCAACATTTGCGCAATGCAATGCGAGTTGTAATAAAGAGTTATGTAAAGCCAAAGATGAATTGCTTGATCTTTTGACCATCTTCAGAATGGTGATTGCGAAATAGTTATTATGGTATATAACCAGTAAGGCAATCTTGTGCATATATCTGTGTAATTAAATTGTTCGATCCTTTTCTTATTTTATATACATATACGTATGTATGTTAATTGAACCTCGAGGATTTAAATCAAAGGAAATTCTGATTTACAATAATAGAATTTCTCTCGTCTTTTACAGTATAATTATTAGTTTATTATTTCATAGACAAACAAGAAATAATAATAAAGGCTAGTTTAAACTAACATTAGATAATACGAATAACGATAATACAAACGGAATACAATACATACATACATACGATAATACAAACGGAAAAACAGTATTGTCCACCAAAATAATACAGTCCCAACCCAAATCTAACCTTTGCTGTGCGTTTAACTATATTTCATGTACATTTCAGTACTTTTAATGAACTTTTCATAAAAAAATGGTGTAAAATTTTTGATGTAGTTTTCGTTATTTTCCATTATGGATAATATTTTTGGTAATCCTTAGTTAAAAGCAACTGGTGCATCGTACATTAATACCGGCTAACACGGAACATACATGAACAACATCATTTGTGTCTAGTTATGAAACCCGTTTATCCAGTGATCATAGCACGTCCCTATCTTGAAAAGTTGCTCACTCGTCACATATTGTTATCTCTATGTTCGGATGAGAGTAAATAAAAACTTCTAAGAAGAGATACAGAACTATTTGGGGTTCATTTTGGAGACAAATTATCTCCAATGATAAGGTTAATGTGTCTACTGTTGATTTAGACACTAGTTGAGAATAGTTATTTACTGCAATCTACTGAGATACGTATTAACGATATATCTAATTACTGTAGTAGCTTTCTGTACTAGTTTTAGCACTATGGTTGTAACATAACATAACAATTACATTTCATAGATACATTTCTACCTAAATGTACTTCAAATCGTTGTAATACTATGCCAATATCTTAAGAAGAACCGTTCACATGATATGTAGATAGATACATTGATTAATATACCCGTGACTAATCTTTTGATAACTGGTGTCATTTTATATAATTAATAACTACCATGTATTAATTTTCCTTATTATAAACTGGTGATTTTCTATTTAAAGGTTTCATTTACATAACGTCAAAATTATGTCGAAGCTAATAGTCATAAAAATGTCTTTGTCGGTTGGCCTATTAACATTTGTATGCTAAAATATTAATGGTTTATGATAGGGAAGTGTCGTTTATATTATATTTCAATAGTCTCGAATTAAAAAAGAATATTTATGAGCAATAATTTGTTTGCTATTCCGCTTAGTAGGCAGGCTCTTGAAATTGATTAAGTAAAGTATTAATTTACTATGTAGGTAGGTATCACGATAAATAGTCAACTAGTCAACTCACGGACGAATAATTTATTGCAAAAAGTATTTAAGTAAGTTGTCCTGACTCAGGTTTCAAGTCATTCATCAAATTCGCAAGCAATATTAAAATAACATGTTTTTATTACGCAGCATACACTTATACATGCCTAAATAAATTCATACAAGCCAATTAGAAGTATGTGATTAAATTGGATATACCTAACCCCTTCTTCACACATGAAAAAATGAAACACTTGTTTGAAACATTCCAGAAATAACTGTACCACTAATATTTGTAAATCTACCGCCGTTTAACTCGATAATGTGTCGAAGTTAACAAAACTTTACAGCTTGAAATATTTGATGATATAATATAAATCACGTGAGTTTGTGGCTAAGAAAAGGGCTCGCTCCGGTTGCTCCGGTGAATGTATACAAAAACTGCGTAAATGCGTGTGGTTTTTATGAAGATGGATATTTTTTCTTGTTTGTTTTAGCGCGAGCCCCGATAATCCTACGGTTGAAACAAGTAGGGTGTGATCAGGGGTTGTCAAACAGTTCCTTCAACGTTTTTCGGAGCTATCACTAATGTAAACTTGAACTAAACATAGTAGGTTATGCTATTCTTAACTGATTTTTAACTATTTAAACTTAATGTTTAGTTAAATAAAGTAATCCTTTAATTAACTGGCTATATGAAATAAGTATAGAGATCAATGACTTTTTACTTGGGTTTTAGAGGGTTACTAGCGGATATAACGAAGTTAAAGTAGTAGACATAAAGTAAAAAGGTAACTTATTAAATTTACCTGCATCTTTGTGCTGTATAATTTGCGCCATAATTGCTTCTGAGACATCAACGCGCTCAGTCTGTTCGTTTTATTTGTAACATAATTAACGCTTGATTAAATAAGAGTCTTGGTCTAGTGTAGCTATTTAAAAAGAAAGCTAACTGCTATTCTTGTCTTCACAAGTTTAAACTTAGTAAACCAATGTTACTTTAGTCTACTACAACTCACAACCTGTGTACATACTTATTAAATTAATCGTAACATTATTAAACGCAATATTATTAACACATATATTTAAGAAACACACAATTAATCTCAAAAAGAACTTTACAAACCCTGTCCTAGACGTGAACTCAGGGCGAGAGTCGAAACCTGTCGAGGCCACGTGTGGTGTGGTGCCAGTTTTTTCAATAGGAACTAATACCCAATCGTTGAACTGTACAAACCGAGCACTTGTAATCAAGACGTCAGGTTTCAAGGTAGCGAGGGTGAGAGGGTTAATCGCTTTTGTAATTTGTTATGTATGAAATAAGGGTTGGAATGAGATGAATATGTTGCGTGACATTACGGTGATATCGAGAGTATAGATGTTTGTTGTTAGTTAAGGTTTGTTAATTTCTTTATGTAGATAAAATAAGTTATATGTAGGTAGAAGAGACTTGATTAAAATGTTTAATAGTGATGAAAGGATTTCTCTTTGACTTATTGAGAATTACGACTTTAGGTAGACATAGTATATATTTGTATAGTATCCGGATTGTGCCTAATTTATAATACTTTTTATTTGTCAGTCTGGATGATTTAGTGCATTTTTATATGACTCAGAGTTATAGAAACTTTCAAAACTTCAAATAGAAAGGGTTCATTATAATAAAACATGGATGAAAGGATAGCCTTCGATATTTATTGGCTTCTATATGACAACTCATCTGCAAACAAAGCGAACGGGGTATATTGGACATACACCATACATTTGAGATGCATTAACCATGTCGCACTATGTTGTCAACGGCTCAAATCTTTTGAGTGCCTCGCCTTTATGGCACTGCGGTCGTATAAACTCAACTTTATAGTCGTCTTTGAATGGCTGATGATAAAGCTCATTTCTGGACCCACAATAGTCTGTGGGACGGTTGGCATGTCATAAAGTGATATATGGAAATGCGCTTTTTCAGTTTTTATTGGCGCATTAATATTTAGGTTTGTTAAAAGCTTCGGTTTATATTTAGATCTGGCTTTTGAAATGTACTCTTTATTAAAAATAAAGATATCTCGATGTTATTCTCTTCACTGTAGTTTAATATTAGGTGTTTATATTTAGTGCTTAGTTAATTAGTTAGAAATAGATTCATACATGTAATTAACGTAACTTTAAACGAATGGTTACCTACACTTTAACACCTCGAGTTTAAATTCAGCCCTTCCTTTTTGACACATTATCGACACATGTTTACAACTAACTTACACTAACACTCAGTATCAACCAATTATTTATACCCATCGATATTAATAACATAAACATGACAAGTTTACATACACACAACTGTTTCGCTCCATGTTTGTTACCTTATTTTAAAGCTTTACAATTACCCTCTCTCTGTATCTTAGTTATTCTAAAATATCGATATGAACTAGTGCAGCCACACTAGCGTCCTGGGTGAATAAATCCCGAGATAGCTGTCTGGCCGTGGGCGCGGCGTGGGCGCTACTCCAGATTACAGCCCACGTGCTAAGAATTGTGATATGCAAACCGAGCATTGTCCTGTACCTTAGGATAACGTCGAACACAATCGTGCTTTTTGTAAACTGGTTCCAAAGTTATTGTTAATACAACCAAAGTATTAAGGTTTGAGCTGAATATAGGTCTTAGTTTATACATATACATAACTTTATACATATGCGTATACTACATCAGTCATGTCACACTTTCGTAGTTGACAATAACTTGATTTTACCAACTACTTATTCATGACGCTAATACTGAAAAGTAGTTTTTAATATATATTGTAAAGTTAAGTACAGCTCAAAAGCTCTTAAAAAGAAATAAAAGGAACCGAACAAGCGTTGTGAAGCTTTAAACCATCGGAACTTGGGCTCATTAAACCTGCCAGTAATAGGGAATAGCACGTGCTAAAAATAAGACTTCATAAACTATTTCGAACCAGTTACAAGCAAAGGTAAAGCCGCGTTCAAAGCTTCCACGACAAATCCAATTACCAACGGAGCCTGTCACCGCATAGTATTTTTTCCCGGCGTGCGTAAAACTTTGTCGCTCCGACCAATTTGGTTAAACCTTTTTGCTAAATAATTTTTATGGTCTCAAATAAGCGGAGGTGGAGTGTTGGTGTGCCCTCGGAATATCAATGAGCTTTCTTCTCCAAAACGCGGTGGCAGCCCCAATCAATCTGTCCAAATATGATTAAGACAAGTTTTATTGTCGATCGATCGATTTAATGAGTTACGGCTCCTTGTGTAATTGTTACCGGTTTGCCGCTTACAAATGTACCTTTTAGCCAAAAGGTAATTGTAATACGCGAGCGTTGAGCTTGAATTGAGGCCTGTTATGCCCTAATATTAAATGCTTCAGTTTACTGCGTATTATTATTATGTAGAAAAAATACTGTATCGATATATGTTTGGTTGTTTTATAAATTATGATATTGTTACAAATTAAAATAAATCAATACGTAATATCAAGAAGTGCAAATGCCATGTCATCAGTGTTAGTACTTTTGCCGGCGTAATCGAAAGATAAATAATAAAGAGGCTACTCGTAATAAAGAATAAAATTATTTAATAAATGAATACATGAATAAGCATTACTTTGTTTGAAATATTAGAACGCATCCAAAAAATAACTGTGTTATTTAAGATAGGTATTCAATGATTGTTCAGCACAGGATGTAACTATAAATTCACATATATTACTATATACTATTAAATAAAGCTGTTTAGTTTACCATAGTACTCCACAACTGAATTTCCTACACCAATACATTACTATAAACTTAATTAACATTCCAAACGCAAGCATCACAATACGTGTTCTGTCACCAAATGAGACAGTACTTGACCAGATTATTTATTGTTTCAGTGGCTTAGCGAAGAATCCAGAGCATGAGAAAAGCGTGACTCCCGTGTACCTTCGATGTAGGGAAGGCTCTATATCCTGGCAATACCCTCGAGGGGGACTGAGGATGATGTTCAGGCCTCCTCTTCCGGCGAAGGAAAAGGAGTTTACCCTCTGCGTCAGAGTCATGAGAAGAGAAGACCCACCGGATCTGTTCCATTCTTTGGATCAAGTTAAAGAAGGTAATTTAGTGTTGTTTGATATTTAAAGGCTTGTTAAAGGAAAAGTAGTATGTGCAGTCAGTTGTAAATAAAAAACTAAATGTAAGATGAAAAAGGTCAAATTGAATCAATTGTATTATTATTAGAAAAAACATTTGTGTTATCTTAATTATTTTATGAATACAAAATATCTGCTATAATGTGGTTAGCCACACTTTATCTTAGGATGTGGCCACAGATATGGTCAGTATATAAACCAACATATACATTTATCTATTCATTGTTCAAGGATACTCATCAAAGGTAGTGGTAAGTGCTCAAATTAACACTCTCCCCTCTCTTCTAGGTAAAGCCGAGCGTTTCCCAGCTCGTCTCTTCATAGAAGGTCCTCAAAAGCTGGTTCCCCTTTACGCACCAGACGACGATGACCCTCGAGAACTCCGATGCTTTAGGAGTAAGAAGGGCCGAGCAGCTTTATACATGGAGGCAGACCCTCATGATGGTTTGAGCAAGACTGTAGCCACACTCAAGTATGAGGCGAGACCGTTAAATAGGAAGCATTATGACCCTGAAACAGCTGATTGCAGACCTTGCTCGGATGCTGAGCTGGAGCTGGCTTTCTGTACTAGTGATCTGGGTAAGTTGTAAGCTATTGGATAATGACGCGACTGTGTATAAGAATCAGGATTACTTTGAAATATCGCTCAAATATAGATGTGTGAAAGTAAACAACAATGACGGTGGTCTTGACTAGTTGTCTAATAAAAAATATTAAATTTCCTTTTTTAATTTCTATTATTATCCTTTTATATATGTCTTCACTGCCTGTGAGTTTAGTACTGATTAAGTAGTAAAATGATAACTAGTAAAAGAGCAAGAAATACGTTTTCCATGCCGTTGGTTGTCAATTATCAATGTTAATGACCTGAAAGGAATTAAAGTGCTTCCTAAATGAATATGAATTAGCAACGAAATTAATATTTTATGGTATCACTTGTCATCTCTTTTAATTGCTTAAGTTCCTACTGGGTACAATTATAATTTTCATAGTCCAATTTAGAGCGCTATAAACTAAGCAGCGTTGAACTCCACGGGAGTGGGTAAATGAGAAAGCGGTGCAACAGGTATTCTAAGCCATTACTCCGCCATCGCCGCAGAATCGTGGTAATCATTAACCGAAGAGCGGGTCCCCTGATAATGAACTCAGCCGCATGGTAATTTGTCCCTGTAATTGAAATTCCCGCGACCGAATTAAACTTTATTATAACCGAATGTAATTTTTCGCGAAACCGCAGCAAAAATGTCGTCGCGGCGAGTGGCCCTGCAAAAAGCCTTAACGAGAAAACCTTTTGGAGGCTTCATACATTTTTTCAGGTTCTTAAAAGTGCTAAAATTTGACACTGATTCTCTTTGTTGTGACCGCTGTGCATTAAAGTCTCAGGCAGTGAGTAGGCATTTTTTATGCGCAACTAGTGGCTAAATGGCTAAAAAATCGGGTAGGTAACGGCGTTTTGTATGGAGAGAAATTAGGATAGACGCGCTGCTCGTTTAAGGCCACGGGGCTCCTCGCCTGGTCCTCAATAATACCCATAATGATGGCGAGGGCATGTCAAGTCGGAGCCGCGCCCCGCCGAGCGCCGCGAGCTCACATCTCGTCATGATCTATCATAGAAATTCGTTTGTCATGCCGCATAATTATTGATATTTTTCTCCGAATGACACTAATCGACGTGACATTCAGATTCTAAAGACGGAAGCGTGGGTTTAGAACGAGAGTTGTCCGACTACCATTTGACCCCTTGTGCTCGGCTAATCCTAATTAATGGCTTGCTCGCGACATTATAAAATATTGATTTACTTATCCCGCTTTTTTAATATCACGAGTTCTCTAAGAAAAATGAGCTTACGACTTACAGAGTACTGTATTTCGGAGTAGAAGGTAACGTGTCACGACGTCGCCGATGGGTTGATGACCCGTCACTAAAGAATTTAGTGCTAGCCTTTCAAAGGTATGGCACATTGCGCTTCATCATTGTTGCAACAAAAACTCTAGCGACTGAAAGGCGGTGATTAATAAGACGACTGACTCGGTTAAACGAACGAACGAACGAACGAACCAAAACGTTATCTTGGTACAAAAGACAATGCTACAACCTTTCTTTTTTCTCCCAAAAGACTATAAAAAGGGAACTCGATTTACCGATAACGTTTGTAGTTTAGAAATTTCTATTCCTTTCGTATTACGGAGAGCTATTTATAATTTTTTGTTCATTGGCGAATCAATAATCCTGTTTTAATATTATTTTATTTGAGAGCGTAATGTATACCAAAGGATATAATTACCAAAAAAATAAATAGTACAGGTATAAGCATAGTTTAATTTATAAATTAAACAAAGGAACAAATAATCAAATAAAAAAAACAGTTCAATAATCCACAAAACAAACACTCCAAAAACAAACCGCTATCTTTACCGGCAAAATCAGACCACATACAATTCACACAACCCAACTTTACATTAATTTTCTCTCTTCCAGTATCGCGAGGCACTATCGTGGGGATAGAGAACCGCGATGACCTGGACACCACCCAGCTGACGCTGCGGGTCACCAAGCTCATCAGGGCCACCTCTGGCGTCAACGAGCAGAAGGACCTCGCCGAAGATCTCATACAAAGGTAAATAGAGTATACACCATTCATTTGTAACATTCTAGCTTTCTAACAAATATAACGAGTGATATATCCACGGTTTTTCAATCTAAGTTTTATTTATTCCTTCAATTTATAATGATACGATAATACAATCAAATAAATATCAACGTGGTCTATACAAGTACGTAAAAAGACTATTTATAATCGACATAATATATAAATGAACTAGCGAGTTAAATCATTAAGAATTTTCTCTAACTACCATTCAATAATTTCCGAAAAGTATTACGGAGTTAACCTACCTCAAGTTATAATATACCGCAAACATATTATTTTATGTTCCCGTATCAACTATTTAAGGTTTATTTAGACATAGAGCTTCAATATAACCCCTAGATCAGAGTTCAGTACAAGAATACTCAAAACTGAGTGAACATTACCTCAGTAATGTTAATTGCGAGGCACTCTAAATGACGGCTAATGAGTGCGTGGGAATAGAGAATATGCTCTCGGGAACATTACGTGCTATTGCAACATCTTCGCTTTTCTACGGCCATGACTCATGCGTGGCTTTTGTTAGATGTTTCTTGGAATAGTTTGAGTATAAGAATGAACCTACATACTATTCGTTTTCCTGTAGAGATGTTAGTATATAATATTTACAAAACATACAATCTATCTTCAGAGGAGTACACATAGATCTTGTACTCTTATAGTCTATCGTAATATTGACTTCTTATAAAACTGGTAGAAATAATTGCTTAATGCGACATACAACTTTTAGTATATCTTAAACATTGTCTTGAGTGAGAAGATGGATTATTCCTTTAATTCAAGCACATCGTCTAATAACAACTAAATTCGCTGTCTAAGCCTCTCTTAGTCGTTTCAAAGCCTTTATTCTGACGTTAGTCATAAACTTACGGGTATTTTAAAAAATAACTTCTCTTAATATTATTAGCATTAGTTAAGTAATATTTAAGTCATTATTGCCGATTCCAAGTTGTGTATAAACCAAAAGAGATAAGAAGCCATTAATTTATATGTATGTACTATATCTAATCAACGTATTCCCTTTCAGATACGGCATCGAATCAAACGCCATACCGACCCATCCCAGATTCCGAAGGTCCAACCATCTTCACGCGCACGTCCACATCGCGAGGAAATGTGGGGCTGCTGACAGTGATGGTGAGTTCCTCTTGATGGCCAGAAAGAGGTTGGGCAGATACTCCTTGCTGTGCGCCCCTCGACTTGAACAGTGGCAAGACTTGGTAAGGAAGAGAAACGCGGATGGACGCTCCCATTGTGTGTTGGAACATTGAGAAAGTTCAGAGAGTGTGGAATATTAATGTGTTATATATGGCCTGATTGGCATCACGTGATAAGTTTTCGTACGGACTATGTATATGGGTTTAGGAATTGGTTTATTGATGATGAAAATGGTGCTCGAAAATCAAAAGTAAGGTGTTTTTGAAGATATCCTAATAGAGAGAAAAATCTTTTCTTTTACCGGGACCCGTACAACATATGTATACTCGTATATGAAATTTCCGTTATATTGTATAAATATTCTACTATGTGGTTTCAAGGCACGTTATCGATAATATAGCTATTTGTTGGCCATCTTGAAGTATTTTTTCTAATATATATATTTAATTAATATAACTGATATGTCAAAGCTCAGATTTGAAAATCAAGCCTTAGACTTATTTTGAGATTTATTTATGTACAGACTACCTATATATTATTGTGTAAAAAAAGATTTTGAAGATTAAATTGAAAACTTTAACAGATAAATCAATTTGTATATTCCTCATGCTGTATTTTTGAATTAACTTATTTATTAAGTATTAATACGAAAGCCAACATCTAAATATGTAATCTTCTTCTAAAAAATATGCATTCAGTTTGTTCAGGAATAAGTCGCGTCGCGTTAATTTGCTAATTATGTGCCAAACTTTTCACCTACAATTATAAATATGTATGTTAGATTAAGATTGATCTC